>LPNX010911044.1:0-12753 GCA_001517045.1 Pseudotsuga menziesii | reverse complement strand
AGCTGTTTTGAAAGTTTATTCCTTATCTCCAGCACTACTTCAGATAAATTAATCTTGGACTGTTGAATCTCTCTTGCTAACTGTGATCTTTTTGTGTTTGCAAGAACCTGAAATGATATTTAAAGACAAATGAATATCTTCCTTCACAGGTCACATAACTTTGAAGTATCCTTATGGGCTCAATCCACTCCTTCCTGAAATTTTGAATGAGGATACCCTTGTTCCAGTCAGGAGAGACATTAGGCAATATGTATCTTTGGGGTTCAAACTCAAAAGGAAATTTTTTAAACCAATGCTCCCCCTCATTGCTGATCTCAGTAGCTTCTGCTATTAACTGCACAGTCAATTTGAATTTCAAAGCATCCATCATGATCATATCATCTTTGAGTCCCTTAGCAAACTTGTAGGACACCTGAGTATTGAAACCATCTATCTTCTTGAAAAACTTCAACCAACCTGCCTGCTGAAATAGTTCTGCACAGTCAAGAAGCTTCTGAATCCAGGTTAGGTCTGTGGGCTCAGCCCTGTTGACCTTACCACTTTTCCCACTTTTTCCCATATTCTTCTTTCAGAAAACAAAAACAGTCTGGCTTTAGATTTCAGCTTTGATCTCCTTCACAGTCTGTAATGCACTCCTGGACAGGCCTGTTGGTTTAAAAGATGCATGAAAACTTTCCCAGCAGAAAATCAAATTCTCCTGACCTTAGGCTTCAATGTTTTTATGTTACAACAGTACAAATTAGGTATGAATATAGATAGATTGTGAGAATAGATCAGTTCATGAATAAAACAGTCATAAGAGCACAGAAACACTGCTCATTCTTTACAAATGCATCATCAAACATCATGTCAGATTGCTTTAGACTATGGACCACCCAAGCTCTTCATTTTTAGGGTTCAAGAAACCAGCATTATGATATACATTCAGACATGAACTCTTCTTTCAGTACAAACTGATTCAAATCATAGAAGATAGCACTTTGATTGATTTGCAATGTCCAGGCTGCTCAATGTAGTTGAAGACTATCAGTGAAAGTGGTTTCTCTATCTTCAGTATTTGCTCCTCCTTCTATGCATCAAAACAGCTTCGATCCTCAAACCCAAAATTTCTGACTGCTTCAGATTTTGTCAAAGTAAAATCAGTCACAGGCTTGTTAAACCAACTGGGGACTGATAGCATGTGAAGAGAGAAAAACACCCCTGTCTGCAATATAATCACCTTCGCCAAAAAACTGCCATCAAAACCTGTATATGAAAGTCAACATGTTCTCCAAGCAATTGATATTGCTCTCCAAGCAATTGATTTTTCACATCATAACAATTATCAACAGCTTTTCAGACCAATTGATCAAGCCACTGAACACCTTCTGTGTAAAATATGAGCATAACAAATCAGTCTAGAGGTCCTCTCAATGCTATTTCCTGTAGATTTCTGGTTTAAGTTGGCAGTGAGGTCTGAGAAGAAACCTATTCAGTTAGCTCATTACAGCCAGTATTCATCAATATCAGAGTTTCTCGAATAGGTTAGAGACCAACACATAAAAAACCTTCCTTTGAACTGTCCTCGAAATTCCAAAAGTGGCTGCTTTAAACTTAGGTTATTATGGTACTCTGTTCATGCAAATTCTCAATAATAGCTTGAGACATCTATTTCTATGTTGAATGGTTCATTTTAAAACCTATTCTAACTTCTGCAGCAATCAATTTCTTCAAAATATCCTCCAGCAAGAAAAACCCACTTTCTTCAATTAGATGGGTTTGTATTAAAATACCTATCAATTTTCCAACTGCCACAGCTTATACCTTTGTTTTGGGCTATCAACGGTCTCTCCTTACGCATACAGGTGTCTCCATGTCATCCCCTTAACTGCAGGTGCGTGAATTAAGAAGCCCTAATTTCTTGTTGGCGTTAAAAACACTATCTTCTCTTCACAGGAACACAATCCTCTTTAGCATTTTGATATGCATTACGAGCACTCCTCTCTGATAATAATGCGTATAGAAAGAGAAATTTTCCAGCTTAGACCGGAATTTGCTGATTTCTGTCCAACTGATTCCGCATATTATGCAATGATGAGCCTGCTCTATTTCATGACTGATAACCAACTAAAATCATGCTTAAACTGCAGTAAACACATGTTAAAACACTCACACAAGGCGATTAGTCATTCAGATACTGCAATCATGATCGAAATCCGTTTAAAATTCGAAAAAACAAAGGGCCGCGATATTCTTGTAGCGCGCCCTTTGTTAAAATTTTGTCTAGCGCTACAAGAATAGCTGCCAAGCCAAATTCTCGCAGTTTTTCAACTTTCAGCCAAATTGTCGGAGGTTTAGAGAATTGCTAAGTTTAAGAAACAAGTCTAAATGCTCTCTAAACACATTAATGAATCAACTTTTGAAAATATGACTTCTTTAACCCCTTTTAAAATATAAAAGACCAACAAAAATCAAATAAAATTTATAAAAAGTAGACTCAAAAAGCTATTCAATCATCCATAGAGTTTCTAAAGAGGACTAAAATTCAAATTGAAAACCAAAACTTAACTGAGATAGATTGAAAACAAACAAAAAATGGAGAAAAATTTACTGACTTAACATCTGGCTCCAGCTGCGGGATGAAGTCCTCCCTGTGAGGCTTCAAGAACCTGTAAACCAGTGCCTTCTGTCTTCAATCTAACTATCTGCAAACTTCCATTGGGCTATGGAGTCTTTATTCAACCTCACTCACACCGGTATGTACAATGAAGAGTGAAAATGATCTCATAAACTGTAAAAATGCTTGAGGAATAGCCCATTAACAGGGCTGAGCAATTCCTCACCTTCCAAGGACTGCAAGATAAATGTATTATTTTCCAACACTTTAGAAATAAGAAAAGGGCCAAACCAAAGATTATCAAATTTGCCATGCTTACCCTTCTGTTCCTTTCTTGCATCCCATCTTAAAACTAACTCACCTTCTAAAAATGTATGCTCTTTAATTCTTTTGTCAAACATGTTTTTTACTTTAGCTCTGTACAGCTGAGCTTCTTTGTCCACCTTCTCTCTATGCTGCTGCAACTCTATCATCTCAAATATCCTCCTTTGCATGTCATCTGGTTCCTCTTGAGAGTTTTGGAGGAATTTCATCACTGGAATACCCAATTGAACAGGGAACACTGCCTCTGTGCCATATACTAGCTGAAAAGGAGAAGTACCAATGGCCTGCTTTACTGTAATCCTGTCTGCCCACAATGCATATTTCAGCATTGAATCCCAAGACCTTTTGTTATGTTTCAGCAATTTCTTAATGCTTTGAATGACATTCTTGTTGGATGATTCATCCTGGCCATTTCCCTGAGGATAATAGGGAGTTGAGTGTTTCAAAATAATGCCATTTTTCTCACAGAAAGCCACCATTGCCTTGGATTTAAATGCTTTGGCATTATCAGTTATTAATCTGTGTGGGCAGCCAAATCTGCTCAGGATATTGTCTTCAATGAACTCCATAATCACCTTATCTATAGCATTCCTTGTAGGAATGGCTTCTACCCATTTTGTGAAGAAATATGTGGCGGTCAGAATCCAATGATGCTGCCCTGAAGATGTTGGATTTATCTCTCCAATAAAATCCAGACCCCATTGCTAAAAAGGGGCATTGACTGCAATAGGCTTCAATGGCAAGGATAATAATTTCTGTTTACCTGCAAATTTTTGACAGGGTATGCAAGTTCTTACCTGCTGGTAAACATCTGAGAAGAGGGAGGGCCAATAGTATCCAGCTCTCAAAATTTTGTAAGCTGTGGTTTTCCAATATTTATTCCCTCCACAAGCTCCTTCATGAGATTCTGAAATTACTTCCCCTATTTCAGCTTGATCAAAGCACCTTAACAAGATACCTCCTGGGTCTTTCCAAAACAATTGATCTTCCAGCAAACAATATTTAGTAGCTTTCAGTTTCAGAGATCTGGCAGCCTTCCTATCTAAGTGTTCTGGGCATTGCAAAAATAACAGGAAATAAAACAATATCAGCATACCAATCTGAAGATGAATAAGAGTCCATGATTCTTTCTTTCTCCAGCATTGCTTGCTTTCCTTCAGGTACTGATTCTTCTGCCATAACATGTAATCCTAGTGCTTGACAATTTGAGTCAGCCAGCAGTTTGGCCAATCCTTGTCCTTTGACCAGCTTTGTAGGTCTGATTTCTACCTCATATTCCATAATTTTAGAAATCCACTTTTCCCTCTTTCCTTCACTGTCAGGCTGTGTCAGAACATCTTTCACTGCTGCATTTGGAACAAATGAAATCACCTTTGAATGAAGAATATAAATTCTGAAAAACTTCAGAGATTTCACCAGAGCATAGGCTTGTTTTTCCAGAATGTTGTACTTCAGTTCAGAATCCCTGAGAGTCTTACTGAAAAAGGCAATGGGCTGCTCTAGTCCTTCCTTGTTTTTCTGAAGTAAGATAGCTGCAATTGTATCTACTGAAGCAAAAGAAAAAGTGAGGAACTCCTTGGTAAAATCAGGACTTACCAGAACAGGTGCTTCAGTCAGAGCCACCTTTATTTTTTCAAAAGCTGCCTTTGCTTCAACAATCCATTTAACCTCTTGGTCCTTCTTTAACATTGATGTGATTTGTTTAATGGTCTCAGCAAAATTAGGAATGAACCACCGCAGAAAATTTATCTTGCCAATAAATGATTGCACATCCTTTTTGCTCCTGGGCAAACTAATCTTTAGTATTGCTTTGACTCTCTCAGGGTCAATTCTAATGCCATCAACAGACACCAAGTGACCCAACAGTCTACCCTCTTGCACAGCAAAATGAGATTTCTTGGGGTTTAAAGACAGTCCAAATTTTCTGCATTTCTGAAAAGTTTGCCTTAAATGTTTTAAGTGCTCATCATCAGACTATGAGAACACAGTAATGTCATCTAAATAAATGACAACAAACTTATCTTTCTCACCTACCAATGCAATGTCCATTGCCCTCTGAAAAGTTGCTCCAGCATTCATCAGACCAAAGGGCATCTTATCGTACATGAAGGTTCCCCAGGGGGTGGTAAATGCTGTTTTTTCTCTGTCATCAGGGTGCATGGAAACCTGATTGTACCCTGAAAATCCATCCACCATGGAAATTCTCTGTGCTCCCACTACCTGCTGTAAGACCTGTTCAATCTTTGGCAAAGGATAGTTGTCTTTTAATGAAGATCTGTTAAGATTCCTAAAATCAACACACAATCTAATCTCCCCATTATTTTTCCTGACAGGTACAAGATTTGCAACACGAGAAGAGTACCTGAGAGGCACTATTATCTTAGCATCCAGTAACTTTTTAATCTATTTTTCAATCACAGGGAATAAGGCTGGATTTATCCTTCTCAATTTCTGTCGGAAAGGCTTGACATTGGGCTTCAAGGGAACCTTATGCTGAATAATTGTTGTATCATAGGTTTTTAATTCTTCATAGGACCATGCAAATACATCCACATATTATTTCAAAATCTTAATATATCTACTCCTTTGTTCAGCTGTTAGAGATTTTGAAATTTTTACCATTCTTGGGTTTTCTGCAGTACCAATATTGCAGTCCATTACATTTTCTTCAGAAGATTGTACCACTGGCTTTGATGGAGTGTCATCTTTGGTAAAAATTCTTTCTAAAGGCACTAAACCTTTAGGGATAAAATTACTCTTCAACTCAATGATCTTATGACCTGCAATCTTACCTTCAGGAAACTCATTTTCAGCAAAAACATTTTCAGCAGACTCACTTTCAGCAGTCTCATCATCCTGTTCTTCTCCTTCATCCTGATCAATTTGAGCATTGGAAAACTCATCTGTAAGCTCAAGAAATTTCTTAATTTCAATATCATCTTCGAAAACCCTCTAGTGTTTCACATTGTCAGGAACACATGGTCTGTACCTTACTTCTATAGGATACCTTAGCTGAGTAGTTTTAGGAATTTTGAAGTATGAGGCAGCCAAAGCTAAAGAGTCTGCAGTCTCATTTTGATTTCTTGGAATATGAGTGATATTAAATGCTATGAAATAATTGTCAAGCATATCCCATACCTCGTTCATGTAGACCTTCAACAAATCCTGCTTTACTTGATAGTTGTTCTTCACCTGTCGAACAACCAACTCGGAGTCGCCATATGCAGTAATTTGCTGAATGCCTAAGTCTTTAGCAGCTTTCAGTCCTAGTATCAGAGCTTCATATTCAGCAGTGTTGTTAGTGGTAACAAACTCCAGCTTATACATGAGTTTCACTGTTTCACCTCCAGGAGAAATGAGTAAGACCCCATCTCCAGCACCCTCTTTGCATGAGGATCCATCAAAATACAATTCCCACAGCTGATCTTCTTCTTCTCTGCAATGTTTCACTGGTTTTTCTTTTTCAACTTGTAAAAGGACAACAGAATTATCTTCATCACTGAAATTCAACATGCAAGTCCCTAGATCTTTGTCAACAGAGTACAATGGATGATTAGTGGGGTTTTTATCATCTGTGACAATGTAAGCAAACTGTAGTTCTCTGTAAAGTCTCCTATTTTCTCCACCAAAAACAGGAATGGTGGCATATGAGAGATCCATCTGTAAGGTTCCTCCTACCTTCTTTGCCCAGGATCTTGAAAGAAGCATACCAAACTTGGGTGTGATATCTGCTACAACAACATCCATTATGACACTCTTCATGGGCAGCTGAGTAAGGTTAACAACCATGTCTTTAATTACCCCTAGACACTTGACAGCTCGGGAGTCAAAGGCATATAAGTCATGGTAAGGTTTGGTGATGATGAGACCAAGGGCTTCCATCACAGCTTTGGGCATTAAGTTATGAGATGCTCCAGAGTCTAATAGGAAATTGTGGATCATCTGGTCATGAAAAGTCAAGGTAACATAGAAGGGAGGAGAAGCACCAGCTTCATTTTCTGTTTTCTCAGCTAGGGCAGAACCAATAAATATTTTTGGGCTTTCTTCTTTCAAATTGACAGTATCTGAAACAGGGTGACCACTAGCAGCAGGCTGACTATTAGCAGAATTCATAACCTTTAAAACTGTTTGTTTATAAGATGGATTCTTTATAAGTTCAGTCAATGGAACAGGAATTTTTAATTTTCCTAATTCAGTTTCCAAATTGAAATTCTGAGCTGGCCTGTTTAACTCTTCAATTTCAGCATTTTTCTTGGACTTTTCTGCAGGCTGCTTCTTCTCTGTGATAGGATCAGCAACTTGTTTATCAGGAACATTTGCAGCTGGAACATTTGTAGCAGGCACAACAGCTTTCTTCTTGGGAGCTTGGACTACTTGTTTTGGACCAGATCTGAGATTAATGGTGTTTTTAGTTCCATTCTGATTAGCAGTAGCATTTATAGCAATCTTTTCCAACTCTAAATAATCTTCAACTTCATACAAATCAGCATCATAGTATTCAAAATTTAGGAAATCTTCTTCAGTAACAAAACCTGTGGATAAACCATCTCCAAAGTGATTCATGTCTTGGTCAGTTTCGGTCTCCTCAAAGAGGAGCTGTTCATCAACCTCCTCTTCATCAGCTACATTATTTTGAAAAGGTGGGGGCACTCTCTGCTCTTCATTCTCCCTCCTTTCCTGCTGAATGTCATTATTTCTTCGCTCCCTTGGCATGAATCTAGGAGCAAACTGCCTCCTGAACTGATTTGGATTATTTGGATTTCTCTGAGCTTCTGGGGCAGCTTTGGCAGAATTCTTTTCAAGTTCTAATTTGTTCAGCTTGGTAGTGAGAACCTTCACAAGTTTAGCCATTTCATCTATTTTGGCTTCAGCAGACTGAGGTGCAGCACTTGTTGAAACAGCCTCCTTCTTTCCTTTTCTTTCATATAACTGTTGAGGTGTTTCTTTTTTAAGTTTATTTGAAGCCAGTAAGTTTGACTCCACCTCCAATGCTGCATCTTGCATGTTCAGCAAAGAGACAGCTCTTCTTTCTCTGAGTAATAATGAAAATTAATGGTCAAATGCATTTGCATAAGTCAGTTTGGCTGATGTTTCAGTAGGTTTGATCTCTGCTGGGATCCTACTATACATCTTATTAAATCTTTTTGAGAAATCAGCAACAGTTTCATCCTTCTTTCTTCTAAGAGCACCAAACTCAGTGATATAATAAGTGTGGTCCTTGGTGTCTCCCCACTGCCTCAGGAAAAGGTCACGGAGTTCTTCAATGATTGTAATGGAGTTGGCAGGAAACTCCCTGAACCATTTTCTCACATCCCCATATAAGCTCTGCACAAATACTCTCATCCATACATCTTTAATTTCAATGTTCTGATTGTCTGCATAACTCAGGAAAGCCTCCCAATGTTCTTCTGCAGTTGTTTCACCTTGTCCATTGAATCTAGGCATATATTTCTGATAATCATGAACAGGCAAGGCATGTAAAGGCTGGGGTAGTACAAATGGTGCATACCTAGCAGCTATCATTCTGTCCATCATATCCATGGGTGGATTTTGGCCTGCCATTGTGGACTGAGATTTAGATTGAGGTTTTGAAGAGGAAGAAACTTGACTGGTACTTGCTTGGAATGGATTCTTTCCTATTTTCAGCTGAAAGAGTGGGATTTTTCCAGGAGAAGTAGTCTTATCTTTCAAAAAGGTTTCTGGATTGGTAAAAACTTGAAAAGTATTTTCAGGAATGGTAGGTTTTAACCAAGGTGAGTTTTCAGCTGGGTCTAATGAATCACCCAACTGGTGAGGATCACAAGAAGCTGGAAAAGATTGGGACCTTCTGAGCTTTCTTGTTGTTTTTATAATCTTTTCAGGGTCTGTCACACCCCGTAGCAAGGGAGATGTAGGTCTGCTCCTGGTTCCAATACTTCTAGAAGCCAGTGTGTCCAAATTTGGTGAAAATAGCCTTGAAAAGATGCTAGTTTAAGTCCACCTCTTAAACCAGGAAAATGATAAGTATCCCAGAGAAGATTTGCTTCAGCTTCGTCCCTGGCAGCGGCGCCAAATATGTTTGTGTCAGAAATTGTTACTAAGGCTAGGGTAACAAGCCAACACAATCTCAAGAGAAAAAACTCAATTCAAACTAGGGTTTAGGGTTTTGTTTATGTGTGTTTGGTTGTAAGCTTCAAGATCATGCAGGGAATACATTCAGAGTAAAAGCATCAACTAAATCATAGACATAAACTGATGAAGATGCCCAAACATATCACAAAAATCCAACAAAGATACTATGCTGTGGTTCATACATTAAAAGATAAGCATTACCAGAAAAAGACATCAACTAGCAATGAAATTACCATTTAAGAAGCAAAACATGCTCAATAACAAAGCCAACACAGTCAAAATGTGGGGGAAAGAGTCATATATCACATTATTTCATCAGTAATGCATATGAGAGTTACAGTACCTATCTCTGAACAAGTTTGATAGTACAAGCAGCTAGCAGACCTCCTGATGCTCCCAAAATCTAGAACCCTAACAATGTCTTGCTAACTCATTTAAATAAGAAAGTTATCCCAAAATCAGTTAGGTTTCACCTCCTAACTACCTCCATCGAGTCACTAAGTAGGTAAAGTAAAAAGTGACTTTTACAAAATTACATGATTGCTAAAAATAGCAAATGCTTAACAAAAACTGTTTATCAAAAATAACCACTAACTAAAAACAGTTTCATATCTTCTTAGCTGCCTCAACAAGAAGTGATATTCCATCTACGCTTCGAACCCTTTTCTTAGCTCTTTTATCCTTTTTCTCCATATCAGTTATCCTTTTCTGCAAGTCTTCATTTTCCTGTTGCAAATGATCAACAGTCTTCTCCAGCTTTGCACAGTACTTGTCAGCAACTCTTTTCCTGCTAAGGACTTCCTTGGATACCTCTGCTAGTTCTTGGAAATGACCTTTAACATCCAGCAATTCTTCTACAAGCCCTTGATTAACCTTGAATAATCCATCATTAGTTTCTTGTAGGTGTTTCATGTGTTTCCTATATTTCTGAATACTTTCTTGTACATCCTCTTCATCAAAATTTGGGATCTCTGATATACTTTCTTCTTTCATTAAAAAGTCTGTGTAATCTGCAGAATCACCAGGACCCTCTAAAATGCCTACTTCTCTGAGTATCTGTTCATCTTCATCCTCCCAATCATGACTTTCAAAAGGACAGATTCTAGCTTCTTCATCTTGTAGCTGTTTTGAAAGTTTATTCCTTATCTCCAACACTACTTCGGATAAATTAATCTTGGACTGTTGAATCTCTCTTGCTAACTGTGATCTTTTTGTGTTTGCAGGAACCTGAAATGATATTTAAAGACAAATGAATATCTGCCTTCACAGGTCACATAACTTTGAAGTATCCTTATGGGCTCAATCCACTCCTTCCTGAAATTTTGAATGAGGATACCCTTGTTCCAGTCAGGAGTCACATTAGGCAATAGGTATCTTTGGGGTTCAAACTCAAAGGGCAATTTTTTAAACCAATGCTCCCCCTCATTGCTGATCTCAGTAGCTTCTGCTATTAACTCCACAGTCAATTTGAATTTCAAAGCATCCATCATGATCATATCATCTTTGAGTCCCTTAGAAAACTTGCAGGACACCTGAGTATTGAAACCATCTATCTTCTTGAAAAACTTCAACCAACCTGCCTGCTGAAATAGTTCTGCACAGTCAGGAAGCTTCTGAATCCATGTTAGGTCTGTGGGCTCAGCCCTATTGACCTTACCACTTTTCCCACTTTTTCCCATATTCTTCTTTCAGAAAACAAAAACAGTCTGGCTTTAGATTTCAGCTTTAATCTCCTTCACAGTCTGTAATGCACTCCTGGACAGGCCTGTTGGTTTAAAAGATGCATGAAAACTTTCCCAGCAGAAAATCAAATTCTCCTGACCTTAGGCTTCAATGTTTTTATGTTACAACAGTACAAATTAGGTCTGAATATAGATAGATTGTGAGAATAGATTAGTTCATGAATAAAACAGTCATAAGAGCACAGAAACACTGCTCATTCTTTACAAATGCATCATCAAACATCATGTCAGATTTCTTTAGACTATGGACCACCCAAGCTCTTCATTTTTAGGGTTCAGGAAACCAGCATTATGATATACATTCAGACATGAACTCTTCTTTCAATACAAACTGATTCAAATCATAGAAGACAGCACTTTGATTGGTTTGCAATGTCCAGGCTGCTCAATGTAGTTGAAGACTGTCAATGAAAGTGGTTGCTCTATCTTCAGTATTTTCTCCTCCTTCTATGCATCAAAACAACTTCGATCCTCAAACCCAAAATTTCTGACTGCTTCAGATTTTGTAAAAGTAAAATCAGTCACAGGCTTGTTAAACCAACTGGGGACTGATAGCATGTGAAGAGAGAAAAACACCCCTGTCTGCAATATAATCACCTTCGCCAAAAAACTGCCATCAAAACCTGTATATGAAAGTCAACATGTTCTCCAAGCAATTGATTTTTCACATCATAACAATTATCAACAGCTTTTCAGACCAATTGATCAAACCACTGAACACCTCCTGTGTAAAATATGAGCATAACAAATCAGTCTAGAGGTCCTCTCAATGCTATTTCCTGTAGATTTCTGGTTTAAGTTGGCAGTGAGGTCTGAGAAGAAACCTATTCAGTTAGCTCATTACAGCCAGCATTCATCAATATCAAAGTTTCTCGAATAGGTTAGAGAGCAACACATAAAAAACCTTCCTTTGAAATGTCCTTGAAATTCCAAAAGTGGCTGCTTTAAACTTAGGTTATTATGGTACTCTGTTCATGCAAATTCTCAATAATAGCTTGAGACAGCTATTTCTATGTTGAATGGTTCATTTTAAAACCTATTCTAACTTCTGCAGCAATCAATTTCTTCAAAATATCCTCCAGCAAGAAAAACCCAATTTCTTCAATTAGATGGGTTTGTATTAAAATACCTATCAATTTTCCAACTGCCACAGCTTATACCTTCGTTTTGGGCTATCAACGGTCTCTCCTTACGCATACAGGTGTCTCCATGTCATCCCCTTAACTGCAGGTGCGTGAATTAAGAAGCCCTAATTTCTTGCTGGCGTTAAAAACATTGTCTTCTCTTCACAGGAACACAATCCACCTCTTTAGCGTTTTGATATGCATTACGAACACTCCTCTCCGATAATAATGCATATAGAAAGAGAAATTTGCCAGCTTAGCCCGGAATTTGCTGATTTCTGTCCAACTGATTCCGCATATTATGCAATGATGAGCCTGCTCTATTTCGTGACTGATAACCAACTAAAATCATGCTTAAACTGCAGTAAACACGTGTTAAAACACTCACACAAGGCGATTAGTCATTCAGATACTGCAATCATGATCGAAATTCGTTTAAAATTCGAAAAAACAAAGGGCCCTGATATTCTTGTAGTGCGCCCTTTGTTAAAATTTTGTCTAGCGCTACAAGAATAGCTGCCAAGCCAAATTCTCGCAGTTTTTCAACTTTCAGCCAAATTGTCGGAGGTTTAGAGAATTGCTAAGTTTAAGAAACAAGTTTAACTGCTCTCTAAACACATTAATGAATCAACTTTTGAAAATATGACTTCTTTAACCCCTTTTAAAATATAAAAGACCAACAAAAATCAAATAAAATTTATAAAAAGTAGACTCAAAAATCTATTCAATCATCCATAGAGTTTCTAAAGGGGACTATAATTCAAATTGAAAACCAAAACTTAACTGAGATAGATTGAAAACAAACCAAAAATGGAGAAAAATTTACTGACTTAACACTTCCCACAAGGAAGCAAAC
>LPNX010910980.1:395774-408159 GCA_001517045.1 Pseudotsuga menziesii | reverse complement strand
TTTAGCTTTTTAATTTACACATATTGAACTGCTACTAAGGAGTCCCTTCTCCTTAGTAGGTGCTCATTCGCACAAGCTAGGGGTAAAACCCTAGCCACAGTGCCCCTTGACTACAATCTCTTGCTGGGTCGAAACTGGATGTATAGTATGCAAGCCATTGCTTCTTCCGTGTTTCATGTTGTATACTTTCCACATAACGGGAAAATTGTAATGATTGCTCAAATGACATTCAAGAATTCCCCTGTTACTGCATCTTTAGGAACTTTGGTCCCTATCGTTGAACACTCTTAGCCGGCAACTGGGAGTGTGGGTGTAGGCATGTATCCATCCCTCATGGGAAGTTTTAGTTGTCCTGCATTGGTCCTCATGTTAGGATCTTGTTCCGATAAGGCTTTGACTTTTACAACCTCAGTGTCCTTTTGCATGACTCATATGGGAGATCCTTGGATTCTTCCTACACTAAGTATTTCGAGTGAGCCTATCGAGACCAACATGCCGCTTCCTGCAACCATGATAGCTTATCAAGCCAATCTTATGAATGTTGTAGAGCCTTGTTCTTCCTCTTCGTGGATGGAAGAGGAATACCCCTATGTACTGTCGGCATGGGCAGTACATTCTTCTCATGCCCATGACTACCTGGATATGGTTTTCCCTTCAGATGAAGCGATCATGTTGGGCGTTGAGCCGCCATGGGAGGAACTTCATCATAGATCATATTTCCTTCTACCGCTTGACCGTTTGGAGCATGAGGATTATAGGGAGATTCTTAGTCAGAGAGTTGGTAGTTCCATGATTCCATTAAGCTCTCCTGGTCAGATGGCTGATGGGAACATGGTGAACATATCTTCCACGATTTCTATCAACATCTCTCGAAATCCTGGCACCATTGAGAATGTCTATATTGGGGTGGATTGTTCCCATGCTGAGATTCTCGAATATACCGATCTATTCAAGGAATTCTGTGATATTTTTGCTTGGTCTTATGATGAGATGCCAGGTATTGACCCTCGGATTATCGAACATGAGATTAAGACCTACCCCAACAATAATCCTATTCGACAATGTTTACGCTTCGTGAATCCTAGGAAAGCACCTGCCATTAAGGCAGAGATAGAGAAGCTGTTGAAAGCCGGTTTCATCTATCCCGTTCCCTTGATGGAGTGGGTTTCAAACCTCATTCTGGTCGATAAGAAACAGGGAGCGATCCAAATATGCACTGATTTCCGTGATTTAAATCGTGCCTGTCCTAAGGATAACTTCCCCACACCATTTATAGATCAGATTTTGGATGAGTGTGCGGGTAGCGAGGTGTTCTCCTTTATGGACGTCTTTTCCGAGTATAATCAAATCCAGATTAAACCTGAGGACCAACACAAGACTGCATTTATTTTTCCTTGGGGAACGTTTGCATATCGAAAGATGCCTTTCGGCCTTAAAAGTGTCGGAGCTACATTTCAACGGGCAATGACCTTGATTTTCCACGATCTCAAGTCTATTATTGAAGTATTTTTGGATGACCTTGCTACTCATTCTCATATGAGAATGCATCATTCCTATCACTTGAGATTGGTCTTCGAAATATGCCGGCACTATTCGGTTCGATTAAATCCTCATAAGTGCATATTTTGCGTGAAGTCAGGTCATTTATTAGGATTCATCATTTCAAAGGAGGGCATAAGAGTCGATCCCTTAAAGGTTGAGGCAATACTTCAGTCGTCTCCCCCGAAGAACATTCATCATCTTCAGTGTTTGCAAGGTATGGAAAACTTCTTATGAATATTTGTGGTCAACTTTTCCAATTTGACTAGAGGCTTCATGCGTCTCTTAAAGAAGGATACCCCCTTTGAATGGGATGAGCGAGCCCAAGAGTCCTTCGATGCACTTAAGCGAGCCCTAGCATCAGCCTCGATGATTAGTCCTCTGGATTATAGCTGTGATTTCCTATTATATGTGGCCGTGTCTTTAGAGATGATTGGTATGGTATTGGTTCAGGAGGATGAGGAGCTCCAGGAGCATGTCATATATTATCTGAGCCGAAACCTTATTGACATAGAGATTTGTTATTCTCATGTCGAGAAGCTTTCTTTAGAAACCGTACATGCGGTTCAGCGTTTGAGACATTATATTCTTCTTCGCTAGACCTCAGTTGTGGCCCATGTCAATCCGTTTCAGTTCATCCTCACACGAAGGATGATTGGGGGAAAGTATAATAAATGGATTGTCATCCTACAAGAGTTCGATCTTGAATTTGTTTCGGCAAAGTCGAAGAAGTCGTTAATTTTTGCAGAGCTTATATCAGATTTTCTGAGCGAGGCCGAGGAGTTGGTTTGTGAAGATACATTTGTCGATGAACACATCTTCTTAATCTCAACGTCTGACCCATGGTATGGAGATATTATAGTATATCTGCAAACACAGAGGACCCCTACTCACCTCTCGCAAGATGAACGATGATGATTACGTCACGTCTCTAAGAACTACCTTATAGTGGACAATAATTTGTACCGCCATGGGGTAGATTCCATTTTACGGCATTGTTTAACTCATGAGGAGGCTGAGGTTGTGCTGAATGATTGCCATGGAGGGGCGTGTGGTGGTCATTTATCTGGGCTTTCTATAGCTCAAAATATTTTGAGAGCGGGTTATTTTTGGCCGTCGATCTTTAAAGATTGTGTAGATGCAGTCAAGAGGTGCCACCCTTTCCAAGTGTTCGCACGAAATATGCGCTCGAAGCCTGCCCTGTTACATCCCATTATCACCGCCGGTCCCTCCACCAAGTGGGGGCTCGATTTTATGGATTGCAACCCAGCTTCGGTTGGGGGGCACCATCATATTATAGTGGCTGTGGATTATTTCACGAAATGGGCTGAGGAAATTCCTACAGTAAAATCCGATGGTGAGATAGCCACTCACCTCGTATTCAACCAAATAATTACTTGGTTCAAGATTCTGAAAGAGCTTGTCACTGACCATGGCTCACACTTTCAGAACCGTATGATGGAAGAGTTGGCATCCAAGTTAGGGTATAAGCAAAAGCACTCCTCTTCTTACTACCCCCAAGCGAATGGATAGGTTGAAGCAGTGAATAAATCACTTAAGTCCATTCTCCAAAGAACCATCGCATAGAGCAAGAATAATTGGCATATTATGTTATACCCTGCTTTGTGGGCATATCGAACCGCGGTTAAGACTCCCACTGGTTTTTCTCCATATAAGCTTGTGCATGGAGTGGAGTCGATATTGCTGGTTGAATGTGAGATTCCTTCATTGAAGCTAGCTGTGGAACTCTTACCAGACACTTCACCTTTGGAGGAGCGTTTGGTCCACCTCAAGCAACTTGATGAGCAGCATCGAGATGCCTTGGTGGCTCTAGAGGTTAATAAACATCGCGTTAAGGTCCAATATGACAAGTCTGTTCGTCCAAGAGTGTTTAGTGAAGGATACTTGGTCCTATTGTGGGATCAATCGAAATAACCCTTGGGGGTAGGGAAATTTAATCCTATGTGGCGTGGTCCTTACGTGGTCAAGCGTGTCTTAGAGAAGGGTGCCTATGAGTTAGTCGATTACGAAGGCACAGCTTTGGCGGATCCTAGAAATGGGCTCTATCTCAAAAATTACTATGCATGATCTTTAGCCAAGGCTGCTTGTTGTATATTATTGTACAGCTTTGCATAGTTAGGTCTTTTTATTATCATGATCAGGTTTGTGATTAGTTTCCGTTTATTTTGGCAGATGTCAATGGAATCTTCCACCTACATAGGATTCGCGGATGGTGCAAGCCGTCACACTCAGCACTTAGCCTCTGCTACTTGGGTGATTTATACTTTTATGGGTCGGGTACTGTCTTTAGGAGGTGTATGTCTACGGCCATATTTCAACAATGTTGCTGAATATAGTGCCGTTATCGAGCTTCTACGGGATTCCATTTCACATGGTGTTCTATCTCTTGAGGTACATCTTGATTCAGAGTTAGTAGTGTCACAGCTCAATGGTTTGTACCATTTTAGAGATCCGACGTTATTGAGAAGATTCTTACGTGTGAGATTGTTAGAACGACAATTTGACAGTATTACATATATACACATTCCAAGAAATGATAATCAAGTTGTTGACTCATATGCTAACTACGTGTTAGATTGGAATTTTTTTCATTCATAATAAATTAATCATAAACATTTTTACACATGTAAATAAATAAACTGATCACCATAAAACCTTTTATATATATAAAAAATGTGGTAATACATAGCGTCATATACAAAAGTGGAGCTTTCAAAGATTCCATCATATAATACATGGTCGTACAAAACATATCCACTCCTAGGTGTCTAATCCTATGGAGGGGGAGGGTTGTGATCATGATACGTCACTAAGGCTCTAGCTAGCCACCGGAATAAATGCACCCATGTGCGTGGCATGCCCACCACCTATCGTTGCATGGCCTCAGGCAAGTCCTCGACTTGCACCATGGGAACTCCATGAGTCAGTCGCACGAATTTGGTATGAATGCTCTGGAGCGTTCGCTCTGCATCCGCACCTGTGATGTCATCCCCTCTTCCCCTCCGTCTATGACATGGGAAGCCCTCTGGTCACCGTGGTCCCACATATGCACTTGAATGGTAGATGTCACTATGTGTTGTCATGCAAAAACATGTCTTTTTGATTCCACATAATCAAGAAAATACAAAAAAATTAAATAACTCAAAAAATTTTAAAAAGAGTGAGAGTCGAGATTCGGTACCTATCTCTCTGTATGCCGATCCTGGTGGCAATTGCATGTCCGGATCCCCCCAGAAATATATCCCTCCATAGGGGTAGTCATCTATGGAAACAATCTGTCGTCGCCACCATGGAAAGAAGTCAGCTGGATATGGGTTGGCCACCCTACCACCCTCCAGTCTGTGCATAGCATCTGCCCAACGTCATTGGGCCAGATCTCGAACCCCGTGGAGAGGAACGTCCACTCTAGGGCTCAATCCTAGAACACGCTCGAAGAAAAGCATGCTCAATATGCTGCTAAACCTGAAGTTCCATATCCTGCCTGCCTTACACTCACTGAGCTGGTGTTTCATGTTGCTCAGTAGTGTAGTACTCTAGTCATATATGGTCGGTCTCATACACTCCATCGCATAGAACATCAGTGGCTGCGAGGCCTGATGGAGTGAGGCTAAGCCTGCTATCCTGCCCAGCATTAGTAGTATGGCCTTTAGGCCCAACACCTGTATAGAATTGGTGGGGACTTGACTTCCCACCTTCTCAGTATCTGGGTAGCAGTACACAGCTACGTACTCATCGATAGTAATCCCACCACCTGGCCCACCTCAGGAACGAAAATTCACCACCTCCCCTCGTCTAGATAGACCTATGATAAAGTATATGTCTTCCACCTCTATAGTGAGAGACATCCCATCTATCTTGAAGGACTCTGAGTCTGGATCCCAATAGTTTACCAGCATCTCTAGTAGTCTTGGTTTGGCCCTCAAGCCACCAAGGCACCAAAACTTGTAGAGTCCACATCTTCTAAGAGCTTGTTGAGCCATCACGTCAGTCCTTACAGCTTCTTCTACTTCACCATGCTCACACTCTCTCCAGTCTAGCACCATCCTGAAAGAAAAATTGCCATATTTCCCATTAGATTCTTATAAATTTACTTGCGCGGTGTCATACGCGACTGTTTTGCAAACAGCCACGTATGTACGCGGTTTCTAGCCTCTTTTCCACGTATAGCCAACCCTATACGTGGGAAAAGCTTCGATATCCACGTGGGCCACAGTGCTCATGTAGAGATGGCCTAAACTACCTCATTTTACCATGAAAATCAACAAAAATTATATTGAAATGCATGAGGAGAGCATGAGTAACTACCTAGAAGAAACGGTTGTGAATTCCGCCAGTTGGATCTCCTGGAATTTGCAGTTGAATATCAGAGCTCCAATGGGTAAAAGTTTCAAATGATTTATATTTTTTACTATTTATAGAAAACATTTCAAATATTTGAAAATTTTTACCCCCTTTCCTATAGTTTTGACAGTTTCTAACCATTTTGGATCGTTTCTGACATAATTTGTGATGTAGAAGACCATTTTTAGTGCCGTTTCAGCCATTGGATTGACCCGTTCGTACTGATCTTAGGTATAATGTCTATACTGGCATATAGGTTAGGTTCACCACCATTTGCATTTTGCATGACCTTATGACCATGTCACCATGACCTTAGGTACGAACCCACTCTATTATGTCACGGAACCTTCTTGCTGCTTTAGAAGTGGCATGATGTGAGTGGTAGAGCTTCACCTTACATGGGTACCCTATTTAGCACCTTATTTTCATTTGGTTCCCATGCCGACGTTTTCTCCTTTAGGGTGTGGGAGTCCATTGTATAGTACTTCCATGACATTTCGCAAGAGCCTCATACTCCTCTTGATCTTATGCCGGCTTGTTTCCCTCCAGACTCCCCTTATGTCAAGTTGTGAATGCATTATCATGAGATTTTCCTGCCTTATTGAGCTTTATGTCGGCTCCCCTGACATTGCGTCTCAGCCATATAGCCCGAGCTTGTCTCATGTCTAGCCATGCAAAGCCATTTTATATATCCTTCGTAGCTTGATTTCCCTTTTTACCGGGAGGGGATTTTCCCCTGAGTGTCGATATCCTACACATGTATCCTTGCATTGAGCATAGGTATGTTCCACTGCTTGGAACTATTTTGTTTTTATGACACTTGTCTCCTCCTAGTTTGTAACTATAAAGCTATTTTATTCTTTTTTCAATCTTTTCAAATAACTGAAAAAGTCCAAAAAAAAATCAAAAAACCGAAAAGTCGGACAAGGAAAGATGTTATCTTTGGCAGCTGTTGAGTCGTGTCACCTTCAAACATAGCACTATATATCACATCCATTGGTTGGGTTATAGTTTGACTTAGGAGCTGTACTCGTTTATCTGAGTTTATCTCCACCGACTGGTTAAGCTTCCAGTCCCTATGGAGCCTCTGTTGATGCCTCCTGTGTCACAGAGATGTCCCAGTTTGTATATCGAGTCTATGCTGCCTTCATTCAGTCACCATACACCGTTATGCTCTTGTTCAAAAGAAGTTGAAACCTATGTCGGCCATTCCTCAGTTATCTTGACTTTGCATGTCAGCCATTCCTGGTACAGTTACTGGTTCGTACACTTTATGATCGAGTCCTTCCACATTAGACAGCCTTGCTGAGTACCTCATGTTGGATGATGGGGGATGCCTTAATGCCCTCCTTCCAGCGGATTTCATCCCATTGACTTCAGATCATTTATTCTGGGATTGGAATCTAGAGTCCTTTTGAGTGCCTTGAGACTTGCAGTCATCAGTGGCAGGTTCTCTTGCCATCGACGGTTTCTTGGGAATACATCAATGTCCCCTGATCGATGGATTCTCTCAAGTGTTCGACCTCAACACATCTATTCACACTTGTTAGTTTGCACTCTAGGACCTTTATTCCCATTATCATTATCGGTGGGTAATCTCACATCTGTTAACGGTATACATCCATGACTGGTAATCAGACGATGGACTACTATGTTCAACCTCGACACCTCTATTCGCATAGTAGGACATGTACTCGTAGCGGTTTGTGTAGAAGACCTTCCAGAATAGTGGCATCTCTTATATGCTACCTCCTTGATCGTGCCAGTGTTCATGAGATTTCAGCTCTCGTGACTTGATTCTAGTGTATGTCAGACATTTCCATCCATTGTGGAGATCTTGATCTATTGTATATCTTCAGCCATTTTGGAGATCATGGTCCTTTGTACATCTTCATCACGGAGATTCTGATCTATGTATATTGTATGTGGCGATGACCACATATGTGATATCATGTATTATGCCTATTCATGGCCATTGTACTCTTATGTATCCGGGATTGCTATATGTACTTGCAGTTATATGCAGAGTTGTATCATTGTACTATGCTGATTGGGTGGCTGGTCTTCCATTTGGGATCCTTCATCACTCCACTTCTGGGATGGACTTATAATGTATTTCAGCCATCGTATGACCCCTCTAACCTCACACATTAGGGGGCATCTGTTATAGCGGATTTCACCACTTCAGGTGAATCACACTTTGTATGGCCTTCCCCTATCCCGCTGCAGACTCTTTAGACCCCATGGACCATATTTTATCCTTTGATGTTTCCTTTATCATCCCTAAAACTATATAAAAATTGATATATGCGGATTTTTACCCGATAACCGCGTACATACGTGGGTTTGACTCCTATAACCACGTACATCGGGATGTGTGCATAGTCAAAATCCTTTTGGAGTTTTCCTTGACATGGATCCGACTCATTCGAATCTTTGCCTTCCATATGCCTTGAGATCGCTCGGATTCAACCCTTCATTATCCCTTGTGAAGCTATATAAGGAACCCCTTGGTACATTGAAGGCATATAGAGAGATTGAAAGCAACGAAACTATAGTCCATTGTTGCCGGAATTTATGCTTGAGTCTGCATCCCTTTGTCCCTTTGGAGCACTTTTGTGTTCTTCCCAAGCTTGCATTTTTCTAGTGAGCTTGCTATCGTGAGATGGAGGATTGAGGTGGTGGAGGCCCAAGTGGGGGATTTAGTTTCTCCGGTTCGCAGACGTGCCATCAGAGGTTGTATCTATCTTGTAATCTCTGATTTATAGTAATAAGAACTATCTTTTCATGTCCAATGATGTGTATTTGATTGAATATTGTATCCATTGGAATATGTCAAATGCTTTTACATTATTGATTATATATGCTAGAATAGATCTAACACCATGATATATAGTATGCTTGTATTGTTTACTTGTTGTTGAGGAAGTATTATATCAATTCAGGCTGAAGATTGGAAAGCTCAACGGGGATCTACTTCAACCATCCGGAATAAGGTACGAGGTCTGATCCTTTAGTGTTAGACATTTTATTTCTATCTCATATTGGGAAAGATTGATTTCTGGAGTCAAAGCTGTCTGTTGTGGTACCCCAAGCCATAGGAATTTCTCTCCGTAACAGTATATCTTTATGCATAATAATTTTCCATTGTGAATATTGCTTATGAAATGGTTCTAACCATATAACTAGTGCATTTGACTTATAGGAAAGATCACATACAATCTCCTACAAGAAAAGAAGGATGAAGGCTTGTTCTGAAGAACAAGTGATGACAGTTCAAGATTCACTCCAATAAACATACATAAAGATGAACATGAAGCTTCCATAGAGAAAGAAAGAGCTTCAGAAGAATATAAAGAAAATACTAGATGAAGAATTATCCAAGATGAAGAATAGTATGATGAGACTTCCAAACAAAGAAAGAGGCCTCAGACACACTCTAGTTAAGTGACACTGTTGAGCGACATCATTGATGTAGATCCTTCCAGCTATGAACAAGTAGCCAAGAAGAAAGGGAATGAAAACACCAGTTCAAGAAGAATGATGTCTAGGATGTGGTATCGATACCTGAAGGGAAGTCCGTAGTGTCTTCCATATGGATCTACAAGATCCAGCATGTAGTAAATGGAAACATCGTGGGATACAAGGAAATATTCGTAGCACAAGGCTTCTCGAAGAAAGAAGTCATAGAATACGAAGAGACATTTGCAGCCACTGGGAGTTGAGACACATGATAGGTAGACTCATGTGTGCAAATTAAAGAAGGCCTTTTATGAGCTCAGAAGTCACCCATGGTATAACACCTACATGAGGAGCTTGAAGATCACCTAGAGTGATGAAGATATTAACTTTTTCTACAAGGTTGAAGATTAAATCCTATAGAGGATGATAAGCTCATAGATGGGTGCGAGAAGAAATTTTGAAAAGGTTCAAGATAGAGGATCTTGGTATCTATTGGCCCTATATGGATACATAGAATATTAGTATCATAGAAAGCTACTTGTCACTCCTGTATAGAATGTTTCATTACATAGAGTACGAAAGGAAGAGGGAGAATGATGCTCCGCTTCAGAGGGAGTGACTACAGAATATTCTAAGGTTCGACATGGTATGATAGGATGGACAGATTACTGATGGCTCTAGGATTTACTAAGATTAAAGAGGATTGCAAACTTTTCCTCAAGGTCGAAGATGAAAGACCAGTGATGCTCCTATTATATGTCGATGTCCTGTTCCTAGCAAGAAAAGAGGAACTCATTAAAGATACAAGAAGGAGACTTGATGCCAAGTTTGAGATGAAGGACTTGGGTATCATGCATTACTTTCTAGACATGGAGGTGTGGCAGAGTGCTAATGGAATCTCCCTTGGACAAGGGAAGTATGCAATAGAGATCCTGAAGAGTTTCGGTATGATGGACTGTGTTATCTCCTAAATAAAATTTTCAATAAGTTCACTCAAAACAATTTATTTTTTGATCATGGATGAAGGTTTCAGGCCATATTATGAAAGATATTGGGATGACTAACAATTTTAGGATATCTAATGTTCTGTTTAAAAAAAAAAATTGAAATTTTTAGCTTTCGGTGGCTTAGGTGATTTTTTCAACAACTCATTAGCTACCGAAAAGCTCACTTTTCAGCAGCTAACAGTTTTAACGCATGACCATGTTAACCACGAAAAGCCTGCTGATCATTTCTTTTTATGAAATTTTGGGAAAATGACTTTCGGTGGATTTGGCGATCTTTCCAACAGCTCACTAGCCACTGAAAATCCTTGGTTTCGGTAGCTTAGCGGGTGATAGAAGGAGGCCATTAACCACCGAAAGCAAGTGAAATGCGTTGGGGAAAAATACCGTTCAAAAAACTCAAAACACAGGTTTTCGTGGCTAAGCATGGTTTCAAAATGGTCTCTAAGCCACCAAAAGCAAACTTTCGGCAGTTAAGACAGAAATTTCAGGACACTCTAAGCCACTGAAAGGGGCGTTTTACTATGAAAAGGCATCATTTTCAAATAGTGATTATGAGCTACTGGAGAATCATTTTGCAAAACCCTCAGAGGTTTTTGTTTCCAACATGTCAATGAAAAATAACCTCTCTCAATTTTCCTACAGGTATTGTATATTGGGAGAATAGAATCCATCTCTGATCCCTCATTTTTGGATCTCATAATTTCCTTGTTTTACACATGTTTTTGAAATACAAGTCTCGGGAAGATGAAAACGAATTTCCAAAAACTGAGGTTTTTGCTAAAAAAAAAGATGTACAAAAAAATATTTCATTTTATACACAGGTGGTACATATTTGAAGGACCAAATCCATCTCTGAGCACCATTTTTTTAGTAGTTTGGCCAAATTTTTAGGGCAAAAGTTGAACTAACAGGGCAGGTGACAATAGAACAAGGAAATTTTCCTTCACCTACACCAAAGGAGCAATATGAAACAATAGAGAAGGATTCCTCTAGTAGGCCCAAGACTCAAAGGATAAATCAGTTGCTAAGGCAAGTGTATGAGATGGAGATTCTGGAAAGGGAGACAAAGAGAAATAATGTTGCATTGACCAGCAGGAACAAGCTGTTGCATAAATCATACCTAGAGCTGAGATAGAGGTATGATTTCCTAAAAAGACTAAATAAAAGGTACCTGAAGGATAACACAAGATTGTATAGGATTATTAGTCTTTAGAGACTGCATATGAATGAGGCCAAGCTAAACCCTGGCACTCACCTCACATTGGAAACCCTAGATGAAGCTGTAGTAAGCCTTCAGCATCAAGAAGCAAGCCATGTTGTTGTTAACCTTCCTAACATAGATCCTATTGAAGAAGAAAGCTAAGCAGACAAACTTGAAAGAACAATTTTGGAGGTGACTTAGATTTTTTGAAGAATAGGGTTTTTGGTGGCTTAGGCGGATGCTGAGGAAGTTCATGAGCCACCGAAAGCACCAATTTTGGCAACTAATAGTTCTGATATTTTGGGATTTTAACCTCCGAAACTAGACTGAGGCATAATATTGATTTTTGACATGCAGGACCAGTTTTGGGCGAACATGGATGGCTCAGGGATGAAGTGTAAAGATGAAGGACGCTGAAGAAAACATCAGGGAAGGTATGCTTCAGTTTTGCTGTGACATAATAGTAGAAAAGGTCACCAACACTCAACTATCAAAGTGAAACAGTGACTTAACTAGCAGAAAACTAGTGGAAGTGATTTCCAATACGTACTTTAGTTATCAAAAGTTTTAAACAGTGAACGAATTCTACAGTTAGTTAGACTAGTAGTTAATTAGGGTTTTTAACCTAATTATGAAAAAAACAATTATTTTGTCTATTTTTATTAAATTAGATCCAAGTTTTCAGAATTTGAGTATTTTTGTAAAGGCTATAAATCCTAAGACTTATTTGATTGAAAGGGTTTGACTTCGGGGACTTGAAGACCAATACTATTGTCAAGCTTCTCATATTGTTCATGACCTAATATAATCTATT
>LPNX010910980.1:370364-394104 GCA_001517045.1 Pseudotsuga menziesii | reverse complement strand
GTATAAATCTATCAGCATGATAAGTTCTCCATATGTGCACCATATTGTCAACCTCTAAACAGTGGTAATTAGAAGCCTTATCCCTGATTGAGTTTCATGCATGTCTTGAGAGTGTGAGTTTTATAGTTCACCTGACTTTATCCACTTAGAAAAACATAAAAATATTTAAGTTACCAGGCATCCTCGAGTTGCAACCTAGAGGAGTTTCTTGGAGTGATAACAAATTGGTGTTGTTGCCAAGAAGAGGAGACTGAAGCTCAGCTTCCCTAGGAGATGACAAAGATCCTTACTTTGATGATAGACAAAGATTGGACACTATTCTGGTTGTAATCATCTATCTGGTGACACCATTGAAATAAGGTGGCTTCAAGAAGACCAAGTACCAGAGCAAACCCTAAAGGGCCACCAGCAACACCTGTTTTAGATCTAGAAGAGATTCTGAGAAGAGCTAGGGCTTCACTAAGGAAAACCAGTAGTGTTGCAAAGGAAGCTACATCAGGATTGAGGAATCTTAAAGCACTGTTGCTTGTGAAGATTTCATCCTTGGAGACTCCATGAAGGACGAATCTAGTGGCGACTCCACAATATAACGATGTCAAAAGTATTTGCTGCTCTTTTGGATCAGAGGTTTGCACCTCTTGACTTCTCTTTTGTTCCTAGTTTCCCACATCCAGTACCTAATATGTCTGAATGGGGAGATTTTCTACCTGTCTTCAAAGAGGAGGAAGAAGACAGTCCAGCAGAACACCTTCTCAAGTTTCACAAATGCATGGATTTATTAGATCAGCAGCATGAAGATGTTCATGTATTCATTATATGGTGATGCATGTCAGTGGTATTTTTCTTTACCTCCTTCCAGTATTTCATCATTGAAGGATTTTCACAAAGCATTCACTGAGCACTGTAAAAGATACTATTCAGATGAGTTTACATTTGATAATTGTTGTGAAGAATATAAGTTGCATTCTCGAGATGGAAAGGCTGCTAATGAGGAAGAAGAAGATTTTAATTTTTGTGAGGATTTGTCCACTTCTGGAATTTATTTTAGTTCTACTTTTCAGCAAAGAGATGATCAGAGACATATGCATGTTGTGGTTAATGATAGATATGAAGAGTATGTTGCAATAGGGGACACCTCTCATTGTGATAGAGATATTAATGATCTTTAGAATGTTAACCATATTATAGATTCTTTTGAATTTGTACCAAATGCATCTGCTGACTTAGGGTGTCAAGAAGATCAGTTTGTCCCCTTTGGAAACTCGAAAGATAATGAACAGATTAAAGGAACAACATGTAACAAATTTGGATCTACTAAGGGCATCCCTCAGTTTTCTGATTTGTAAACAAAGGAAGAATGAAACAGATATGAAGAGGAAGATGATGATCTGAAAAGTCCAGAACAGCAAGGCATAACTCATCCTTCTCAGTCAGAGGTTGAGCAATCTACAGTTAATGTAGTGATCACTGAAAGCAACCAGTAGCAACATTTCATTAAGTTGTAACAACAGCATAAAAAGGTATTTCTTGTTGGATTTTATGACCCTGTTGCTGACTATCTAGAACTTATGAGCAGCATAGATATCAAAATATTTTTGTCAAATGATAGTTGGTTTTGTCACCCTTTGAAACTACATTGCTGCATGCTAGGGTTTCATTTATTTTTTAGGTCAAGATCAACGATAAGTTCAGCAGATCAAATTCTAACCTGGCTTCATTGGAAGCATGATGTCACGTGATAAGAAGACTCTACTGATTATAATTAGGAATAGGAGTAGATAGGAAAATAAGCTCTTAATATGAGCAGCTAGGTCATTTTTAGTTGTTTTCAAGAATAAGCAAAGCGGGATACAGGAAGATTGTATGGGATCAGTTATAAAATAAAAATGACTCCATACCCAATGGAACACTAGAAGATATCTTTAATTATTATTTTTCAGGAAAGGCATTTTGGTCTGGGGTTCTTGGGACCTCACAGGGAGGTTCCCATACTTGAGTAGGAGACATATGTTATCTCCTAAATAAAATTTCCAATGAGTTCACTCAAAACAATTTATTTTTTTATCACTGATCAAGGTTTCAGGACATATTATGAAATATATTGGGATGAATAACAAGTTTGGGATATCTAATGTTCTTATTTTTCAGAAAATTTGAAAGTTTTAGCTTTCGGTGGCTTAGGTAAGTTTTTCAACAACTCATTAGCCACTGAAAAGATCACCTTCGGCAGCTAACAGTTTTAACGCAGGACCATGTTAACCACCAAAAGATTTTTGATCACATTTTTTTATGAAATTTTGGGAAAAGGACTTTCGGTGGCTTAGGTGAGCTTTCCAACAGCTCATTGCCACCGAAAATCCTTGGTTTTGGTAGCTTAGCAGGTGATTGAAGGAGGGCATTAACCATCGAAAGCAACTTAAATGCGTTGGGGAAAAATACTGCTCAAAAAACTCAAAACATAGGTTTCAGTGTCTAAGCGTGCTTTCAAAATGGTCTCTAAGCCACTGAAAGCAAACTTTTGGCAGCTAAGACTGAAATTTTAGGACGCTCTAAGCCACCGAAAGGGGCGTTTTACTTTGATAAGGAATCATTTTAAAATGGTGATTATGAGTGACTGGAGAATCATTTTGAAAAATTCTCAAACAAATTTTGTTCCCAACATGTCAAAGAAAAATAACCTCTCTCAGTTTTCCTACAGGTATTGTAGATTGGGAGAATCGAATCCATCTCTGGGCCCTAATTTTTGGATCTCATAATTTCCCTGTTTGACACATGTTTTTGAAACACAGATCTTGAGAAGATGAAAATGAATTTCCAAAAATTGAGAGAGTTATTTTCTCACAACAAACCAATGTACAAAAAAACTTTCTGTTTATACATAGGTGTCACATATTTGAAGTACCAAATCCATCTTTCAGCCCCATTTTTTCAACAGTTTGGCCAAATTTTTAGGGCAAAAGTTGACCCAACAGGGTAGGTTACAACAGAACAAGAAAATTTTCCTTCACCTACACCAAAGGAGCAATATGAACCAGCACATACGGCTTCCTCTAGTAGGCCAAAGACTTAAAGGATAAATTAGTTGCTGAGGCAAGTGTATGAGATGGATATTATAGAAAGGGAGATAAAGAGAAATAATGCTGCATTGAATAGTAGGAACAAGCTGCTACATAAATCAGACCTAGAGCTAAGAGAGAGGTATGATTTCCTAAAAGGACTAAATAAAAGGTACCTGAAGGATAACACAAGATTGTATAGGTTGATTAGTCTTCAGAGACTGCAGATGAAGGAGTCCAAGCTAAACCCTAGCACTCACCTCACATTGGAAACCCTAGCTGAAGCTGCAGTAAGCCTTCATCCTCCAGAAGCAAGCCAGGATGCTGTTAACCTTCCTAACATAGAGCCTATTGAAGAACAAAGCTAAGTAGACAAACTTGAATGAACAATTTTGGAGGTGACTTAATATTATTTGAAGAACAGGGCTTTCAGTGGCTTAGGTGGATGCTAAGGTAGTTCATTAGCCACTGAAAGCACCTCTTTCAATAGCTAATAGTTTCGATATTTTGGGATTTTAACCACCGAAAGTAGATAGAGGCATAATATCAATTTTTGACATGCAGAACCAATTTTGGGCGAACATGGATGGCTCAGAGATGAAGTGTAAAAATGAAGGACGCTGAAGAAAACATCAGGGAAGGTATGCTTCAGTTTTGTTGTGACATAACAGTAGAAAAGGTCACCAACACTCAACTATCAAAGTGAAACAGTGACTTAACCAACAAAATACCAGTGGTAGTGATTTCCAATACTTACTTTAGTTATAAGAAGGTTCAACTAGTGAACGAATTCTACAGTTAGTTAGACTAGTAGTTAATTAGGGTTTTTAAACCTAATTATGCAAAAAACAATTATTTTGTCTATTTTTATTAAATTAGATCCCAATTTTCAGGATCTGAGTATTTTTGTAAAGGCTATAAATCCTAAGACTTAGTTTATTGAAAGGGTTCGAACTCAGGGACTTGTAGACCAATACTATTTTCAAGCTTCTCATATTGCTCATGACCTAATATAAGCTCTTTTGTTATCATATGTTCAGCTTCCATTTTTTGTCTTATCTGTGCTTATGCTTGAATGTGTTATTCAGGTTTTATTCGGATTAATTGATGTCCTATAGCTGTCACCCTATTGGCATATTGATGTGATTTGAATTATAAGTGCTTTCCTTGTCATGATTAGCCATTTATATATATCTGTTTTATGTATGAATCTGCCAGCATGATAAGTTCTCCATCTCTGCACCATATTGTCAACCTCTGAACAGTGGTAATTAGAAGCATTATCCCTGATTGAGTTTCATGCATGTCTTGAGAGTGTGAGGTTTATAGGTCACCTCACTTGATCCACTTAGAAAACCATAAAAATATTTAAGTTACCAGGCATCCTCGAGCTGCAACCTAGAGGAGTTTCCTGGAGTGATAACAGACTGAAAGGCCATGGCCACACCTATATAGGTCTTCAAACCTAAAGCAATTGAGTGATTCTTCATCAGAGACAGTTGATTCCATGATGTATAGTCAGATTATTTGTTCATTTATTTTCTTGATGGATCTAAGACATGCTCACTTGGTCGCTAAGAATGCAGTGAGGTACCTGAAGGGTATAGTTGAGTATGATACAAATTAGAAGACTAAATTGCATGGCTATGTTGATTTGTATTGGTAGTGCCACTGATAATAAGAGAAACTTGGGATGCTTCTTCAGTTTGAGATCCAGTATGGGCTACTGGTTTGGAAGGAAGGAGTCCTACATGGAACTGAGTACAACCAAGGAAAAATATATTGCCCCTTGCTCGGATATTTGTGAGGTAGTATGTTTCTTTTGAAAAATATTATTTGATTTTATTGATCTGACTTGCATTTTTGTATGATGCATAGAGGAGCAGTGAAGCTCCAGTATGTGATCTAGATTGAGATCTATTGAAAGAGGGAGTGATGAGTTCTAGCATAGCCAGTGAGACAAGTTGTCTAAGCATAAAATCCTAGTGAATCTTGTAGGTTTCCCAGACATAATCATTCATGTAGATTTTCCTCGGATGTAATCAATCCTAGAAAATATCGCAGGTTATACTTGGACGTAATCATCCTTGATGTGATTCTATTCTAGAAATGGCTAGAGTGAATTTTGAGTACTTCAGAGAGAATCTTGGTGTTCTTCAGATCGAGGTTCCTTCCAAGGGGAAGTGATGAGTCTGAGATCCAATATGACATGGTGGAAGTTTGGTCATCCCATGGTCAAATGTAAGTGCAAAGCCCCAAAACTAGCCTAATTGAGTCCATATTTATAACCAGTCCAAATGTATCCATGGATTACACTCCATGGACTTAAGAGAAGAATTTGGAAACCAAACTAGCCTTATACTTCACATATGAACCATCAGAAACCATATTGGTTTTATAAAATCCCTTACATTGCACTATTTTCCTCTTGGAAGGTAGAGGAACAAACTCCCAAGTTTCATGGTCTTGCAAAGACTTGAAATATTCTTGCATGGTTGTTTTCCATATTGGGTCATGTGATTATTATTCATATGAATTTAAATCATATTGAACCATCATAAAACACCTGTATGGAATATTTAAATCACAAGTGGAGAAATCATTGTGGAATTGAGATATAGTATTCTTAGAGTCTAGTGGATCTCCTGCAAGATCACCAACTTCTTGTATGGTTTTCTCAACCCATTTTGGCCTTATGGGTGAGTCATGATATTAATTAATTTAATAATATTCATATTCCATATCAGAATAAAAATAATAATAAATAGAAACATTACTTACATCGTCATTGAGTGGAGGGTGTGAGCAATCCCCCTCTACTAGCTCAACCTCTTGCATGGGATATTCTTGGAACTGTACAGTTCTATCAATGAAAATTTAATGAGATGAGAGATCAAAGATATTGTGTCTCTTTGAATATTAAGAATATCCAACCATTATGGACTTCTTTCTTTGAGTTTTCAAGTATTGTCTCTTCTTGGGAATAATTCTAGCCCAAGCCTTTGAGCCAAAAACCCTGAAATGAGAGACATTGGGCTTGAGACCACTCCAAGCCCCAAATGGAGTTTTCTCTTCCAATTTTTTGTGTGGAAATTTGTTATGGAAATATGGAGCACAATTTATGTCTTCATCCCATAGCTTAGGATACAAATAATTTTCCTCCAACATGCATGTGGCCATCTCCTTTAATGCTCTATTCTTGTGCTCTGCCACACCATTTTGTTGTGGTGTGTAAGGAACTGAATGTTGCATTTGAATGCCATTCTATACACATAGTTTTTGTAATTTATTATTGAAATATTATTTTCCATTATAATTCCTTAATACCTTTATATTCTTCCCACTCAATTTCTCAACCAAATATTTGAAAACTTTGAAGATATCACACACTTCATATTTTTGCTTGAGAAAATACACCCAACAATACCTTGAGAAATCATCTATGATTATTAATCCATACCTTTATTTTCCATAGTAGGGTGTGGGAAGAGGTCCTATAATATCTAAATGGATCAATTAAATCACTTGTACAACCCTTATTTCCTTCCCCTTGTCATAATTGCGCTCGACATGCTTCCCAAAAATGCATCCCTTGCATGTGCCTTTGGAAAACGTGATGCTTGGAAGTCCTTAAACCATGTTTTATTTCCTCAAATATAGAAGATATATGTAGTTGAGGTCTCCAAAACTCTCATTCCATATATTTCCAATCTCATTGGCATGTGACAGTAGCGCATTCCCTGAGTATTAAGGAAGAAAGTATGAAACCATGTACATTCTTGACTCATGATCTGCAATACCCACTGCAACAAATTTGTCTATAAAAGTTTATGAAATATCAACATTGTATAAATTTCAGGTCATATACCATGTAGTAGTAGATACTTGATGCAAAGAAGAAGCACAGGATGTACATCTTGCTACAGGATAATTCTCACAAGTATGCACAAGGAAAATAAAGAGAATAATAAAGAGACTGAATCACATGAAGAATTTAATAATCAATAATTAATTGATGATCAATAATAAATTTATTGAATATCAATACTGAATTGATTGATTATTACAATAGTAATGCATCCTTGTAAAGGAAAATTGAGTTGGTGGAAGAAAATTCATGCTAGCTCATAAATAAGGATTACTAAATATGATAAACCCCCATATGTGGCTAACACACTTTCCAACTCTATCAAGGAACTCACGAGTTAGATAAAGAATGAGCTATTTTTCAAGAGTGATGGAAAAACATGCTAATTTTGGAATCTAGAAAGAAAATCATGGAGGATGGGTTGGCAACAAAAGATAGCAGTTTCCTAGTTGACTAGATTTACCTTATCCACTCAAAAGATGGAATAAACAAGGATAAAGACAGAATATGTAGGAAGGTGCAGTTACTAATTTTGGTAGTCAATAAAGTGTACATGATCAAATCAGAATCATGATAAAGGTGCTCCTGGGGTATATATGGAAAGTATTGATCAAGTGGTGCAAGTGGATGCCAACTATCTAGACTAGTAGGTAGGAAATTAATCAAATAATGATTAAATATTTTATCCTAAGTATGAAGTGGGTTTATAATATTCCCACACACATCATCTTGAGTGAATTCTACTCTCTTGGAAAAATTTGTATGTGTCATTTGATAGACATAGAGTATGCTTTCTACAAGCTCAGGAACAAACAACACATTGTTGAAGTACCCATTGTCAAGATTGATCATGCCAATCCCTTTGGTTGGGATTTCAGAGTCATCACCCATGAGAATGGATGGACCACTGTATGGATGTAGGGACAAGAAGGAGTCTTGTGTAGAATCCATGTTCCTTAAGTCACCTGAATCTATGACAAAGGAGGAAGAGCCATAATATCCAATGACCATTGCATGACATCTCTCCTTGTTTCAAGAATTCTAACATACCTCTTTCTTCCTTGCACCATCTAGAAGAAGAGTGGTGTTCTTCTCAAGAATTTGCACCATCACGTCAATGGTTTTCATCATGCATGAATTCTCTGGATGACAACCTTTGTGACAGTAAGTGCATTTTGTCTTCTCTTGCTTATTTCCTTTGTCCTTTCTAGGATTCAAACCCCCATCAAAATATTTGGGATTCCTATGCTTCTTCATCTCTTGCTACTTCGAATCCTTGGAATTATTCTTTCCCTTTCTTTGATTCAAAACACCTGCAACAAGGGATTGATACCTAGTGGATTTTATGGTACCCATTTGAACCAATGTGTCTTGTTATTGAGTCAAAGACTCCATGAAGTCTACTAAATCTGGCATCTCCAATTTTGAACTGTCATCTTTCCTGAGTGGAATGTTGAAAAAAACATTGAATATTCAGGATATGGATTTGAAAGTATGGAAAAGATCAATTTATCTTCCATATTTTCGTTGCCACATTGTTTCAGCTAAAGTACCAAGTATTTGAACATGGTGAAGAAATCTTGGATCATCTCAAAGTGATCAACTCATTTTTGAGTTTGTTTCCTCTCAACTTGTTAGTCTTCCCAAACAATGAATTGAGCTTGAGCCACACTTAATTGGGTATTATAATACTATATACATGAAATAATATATTCCTTGAAATACTGAGACAAATCATCCCAAATGCTTCATCCAATTACTTGAAATTCTTAGACTTCTCAATTGTTGAGTTTAACTCATTTTTTGTCCCCATGGTAAATCTGTACAGACCTATTGATCTCAACTAGAACACCATCTCAGCCTTACATTCAAATTATTTGAATGGATTGAGCAAGGTAACATGAGACTGCTCCATTTGCTACTTCACACTAAGTGACAAAGAACACTTGAGCAACCTGCAATGCAAACTCATAATCTATTGGAGGAAACCCTAGATTGAAATTCGAACCCTATGAAATCTATGAATTTGACTTACAGCTCCAAATATCTTTGATACCATGTGAAATTATGATTTATAGCAATATCTAGAAACTAATAGAATCCTCACAACACAAGAATTTGACAAAACATGAAGAAAACAATGTAAAAGAGAAATATTAAGACATAGATATGGTGCCAATAATTGAGTTTTATATTACAGTCCAATATGTAAATATGTCTGGAACATGATTAGACTACATTAGGAGAAAATTGTTAGCCTTTAGAGGAAAATTGGTGGCATACATGTGGCAGGATTATCCCCACTAGATGGACCAATAAGCTCCCAAACCACCTAAAATGGTCATGAGTGGCCATGTGAATGTTGGGGAAGCATGCTTCATCATCAATAATGGTAGGATAGGCATGTTGTAGTGCATGGGTAAGTGGGAGTGTATCTAGGAAACATTTAATGGTTGAAAACAACCAAAAACACTCAAATACAATGCATTGGTGCATCTGGTCAAACCAGTTCTCTGTTTTAAGGAGTGGTATTAATTTGTCATAGTGGTCTAGGAACTAAAAACATAGTCTCACCATGAATTCAGACAAATATGCATAAAATTGGAAAAATGGTGTTGTAATGGAAGTAGCAGCTCTATATAATCAAATGAAAGAATGATGATACATTACAATAATCATGCCAGATGCATGAATTCCAAGGAAATTTGAATTCCCAAGGAGTTCATTCAAATTGAGTGAGTGAATCTTGCTTAACTGAATGGAAGCCACAGTAAAACACTTAAGTTAACCACTGATCAAAACCCTAATTGACTCAACTGAGCCCTAACTAAATTCAGAGTGCAATAAATGATTGAGACTAACTGAAAGTAGCTCAAAAACATGTCACTGCAAGCCAACTAACAATTCATAGTGCATCAATGATTCCAATGAACCCCAATGAGGTTAACTGAAGTGTAACTGACCATCAGAAGTGGTTGGAGGCGCCCCTGTTGACTCCAGTTCATTAAAAAATCATTAAATAATCAATTTAGTGAAGGTAGGTGCCTTCAATACTCTGTTTAACTGATTGTAATCATTATTTAGCAATAAAGTGCATTTATGACACTCAGATCACCCTTGGAGTGCTCCAGTTAGCCTCCCGAAAAGTAGGAGAAGGCTTAGTTAGCCTTCTTGACTAAAGGTAGGCATGGGTGTGCTCATGATGATGTCATACAGTGCTCCTCTAATGTCAATTAAGTCAATAAACTTAGGATAGTGGTTTAACTAGGACAAATTGACCAAAATGAGTGTGTATGGTGGTAAATGTCTCCAACACCCCCCCTTAAGCTATACTCAGGAGGAGTAGAAAAACGTAAAGTGCATAAGAATGCTAGGGCCCCAGAAACAGAGGCCATAGTTCATCCTATACAATACTGAAACTCAAACAATGCTCAAAAACAAACTAAGTGAGGAAAAGAGGGAAAACCCAGTGGGAAACCCCCCCCCCCTCAAGCTGAACACTGAAAGTAGTTGGATCACCCTGATGAACTCACCCCCAAAAATGAATGGAGGTAAGTGAACTTCTTTTCTAAAAATCTCTTGGTGAATATGTCTGCAATCTACTCATCAGCCGAGCAGTATTGCAGAGTGATGGTCATGTCATGCACTAGCTCCCTGATATAGTGCATGTGTATCTCTACATGCTTGGTCCTCTGCCTAGTAACTGGATCTAAGGATATCTTAATAGCACTTTGATTGTCACAAAAGAGGACAGTGGACAAATTACTACCAATATTAAACTTTGAAAGAATGCCTTGCAACCAAACAGCTTGGATGCAAGCATTCACCAATCCTCGATACTCGGTCTCTGCTAAAGACAATGCTATGGAAGCCTGCTTTTCTCTAGAACAGCAAATGGGGCCACCACCAAACATGAAGACATATCTAGAAGTATACTTTCAATTAATATAATCACCCTCCCAATCGGACTTCATGTATCCAACTAGCTCTAGCTCGGAGTCTGCAGCATAGTGAATGTCGTAGGTCCTAGTTCCCTGAATGTACTGGAGGATCCTCTTGGCTGCCTTCCAATGAATATCATGGGGCTGATGCATGTATATTGATACATAATTCATGGCATAACATATATCAGGCTGAGAATGAGTCATGTACAACAAGCTACCAATCAGCTGTCGATAAATAGTGCAGTCCATGGGAGGTGTGCTTTTTCTTTCTTCAAGGCTGATCCCTGAAAGGAAAGGGAATGGTGTAGGCCTAAATTAAGCCATTTTAAACTTGAATAAAATGCATGATATGTATTTGTACTTATTGAACATTATCCCATCATAATTTTTCTCAATTTCGAGCCCCAAAAATTGTTTTAAGAGCCCCAAATCGCTCATTTCGAATGCATTGTGGAGAGTAGTTTTGATGACTGAAATACAAGCAACTGTGCTACCTGTTATCAGTAAGTCATAAAAATATAAAACAATAATAATCAAATTACCATCATACTGATGTATATACACATTTGGATCTGATCTACACCTTTGGAAGTTTTGTGAGAGAAGGCATCCATCTTGGAATACCACTCTCTTGGGGCCTATTTTAACCCGTATAGTGACTTCTTTAGCTTGCAAAACAAAGATGGATCAGAGATGTATCCCTTAGGATGCTTCATGTATATCTCCTCATGAATATATCCATGCATAAATTCTAACTTAACATCCATATGATGCACTTCCCAGTGCTTAGATGCTGAAATTGCCAAAACTAGGTGGATGGAGTCCATTTTTGCAACCGATGCAAAAGTCTCATGGTAGTCCACACCTTGGACCTGGGAGAAACATTTTTCCACCAAAATTGAATTATATTTTTAGGTGCTTCCATATACAGAAACCTTAGTTCTAAACACCCACTTTCATTGAACCAATTTCCTTCCCAGAGGAAGAGAAACTAGCTCCCAAGTAGTGTTTTTCTAAGGAGAATTCATCTCTTCATCCATGGAAACTTGCCATCTCGGATCCTTCCGAGAATGGTAGTAGGAATTTGGGTCTTAAATTATCATCAAGTAACAATATTTATAAAACAAATAATTATTACAAGAGAGCACAATACCTACTCTTTGGAAATTAGACCGGGTTCTCCTTGGATCATCCGGATTTCCAATGTTATCTCTTGCGGAGGAGAGTGTCTGTCGGGCCCAAGTTGGGAGATGATTTTGTACTTCAGGTTCTGATTCAGAATATAATGTTTTCTATACACTGATATCAGAAATTATAGGATCAAAATCAGGTTCATCACCCCCAATTTCATCATCCAAATATTCAGTAGAATAGGAAGGAAATTCAACAGTTTTCTCCTTCACTAGTTCCACCTCCTGAAGAGGCTCATTGAACTTGACACTCCTTTCGATGATGATCTGTTTTGGTTTGATATCCAAAATATTGAAACCTTTAAATTCATAAATATACCCAATAAACATATATTCTATACTTTGTGGTTTCAAATCCCTCCTTTTATCAAGTGGAATTCGGGCCCATGCAGTGGACCCAAACACTCGCAGGTTTGACACATCTGGCTTGTGTCCAAAGTATGTTTTGAAAAGGGTATTCCCTTTCATGGATGAGTGTGGCACTCTATTCTGAATATATTCTGTATCATGCATGGATTCATCCCACAAATTTGCATCCAACTTCTTTGATTCCAACATACAGGTGGTCATCTCCTTGAGAGACCGATTCTTCCTCTCCACTACATCGTTCTACTGGGGAGTGTAGGGAATTGAATGCTGGACCTGAATACCAATTTAGGAGCATATGTGTAAAAAATAATTACTGACATACTCCCTGCTATTATCAGATCTTGAGGTATTTATCTTTTGGCCAGATTCATTCTCAAGAAAGGCCTTCAATTCAGTGAATTTTTCACAGAATTCAGACTTCTTTTTGATAAAGAAGACCCATGTGTACCTGGAAAAATCATCAATAAAAGTCAGAACATACCTTGATCGATTCATGGATGTGATAGGCATGGGAATACTTATATCAGAATGTATCAGTCCCAAGATGCATGTAGCTCGGCTTGCCTTCCCCCGATCGAACTTGTGCTCAAGGTGCTTTCCAACAACACAGCCCTTGCAAATTCCAGTGGTTTCCTTGATGATCCGGAGGCCTTCAACCATAGAATTTTTATGTAATTGCTGCAAGTATTTGAAGTTGAGATGGCTGAATCTCTCATTCCACAGTCTACCAACATCATTTCCATGAGTCAGCAGTGTGGTGGGCTTTGCATCTGCCACAAAATGGGAAAACACATATCCTTTTCCATGATGGTTTGCAAGGCCTTTTGCAACAAGCTTCCCAGATGCAAGTTCCATGATCTCTACATCATTAGGGCTGAAGGATACTCTCTTGGGAACTCCCATATGTGTCATTTGATAGACACTAAGGAGGCTTGATGCTAGAGATGTTACATACAAAACATTTGAAAAATAGACATTCTCAAGATCAACAGTACCTTGTCCTTCTGAAATGATGGTGGAGTCATCTCCCATGTGGATGGGAATGGATTTTCCAGTCTCCAAATATGAGAAGGAGTCTCATTCATCCATCATGTGGTTTGAAGCTCCAGAATCTATCAAGAGTGCTTTGGACTTCAAAGTGCTTGCTATTAGGGCATGACCTCTTTCATGCTGAGTTTCCTGATCTTGCTGATCTCTCCTCCGAAATATTTCCAAAATATTGATGTGATTTATCTCAAGGAGAGAGGTAGCTTCATCAATTTTATTCTTCATGCAAGAATGTTCAGGGTGGAAGCCCTTCCCGCAGTATGAACACTTGACTTTTTCCTTTCCATGATGCCCTTTTCTTTTGTTCTTCTTTGAGCTGGAAGACTCATCATGCTGCTGGTTTTGAATTTTAGGCTTAGGAGATTTGAATTTAGTTTTTGGATTCTTCTGCTGCTTTCCTTTACCCTTCAGATCTCTAGGCCCCGAGACATGGAGGGCTTGATCACGGGAGGATCTGATGATCCCCATATGGATAAGCTTATCATGTTCACTTGTTAGGGACTCAATGAAGGCATTGAGTGAAGGAATATTCCATCCAGGAGTTGTGAGCTTCCCCACACAGAATGTAGAGACAAAAACCAAATAATCAGTTCCAAGTTTGGAGAGTATGGCGAGGATGACCTGATCATCCTCCTTCTCCACTTTACATTGCTTCAATGGTAAGACAATGTGCTTGAACTTTGTGAAAAAGCCATTCAAGGTCTCGAAATTGGAAGGCTAGAGAGACATCAACTCATTCTCAAGCTGGTATACTCTCAAATCATCCTGATTTCCATACATGGTTTCCAATTTGTCCCAGATTTCCTTTGGAGTCTTCAATCCCAAAAGATGGAAAAGAAGATCCTGAGAAATAGAGAGGCACAAGAATATGAATGCTTCATATTTCTTGTTCAAGAATCTAGCTTTGTCTATCACAGAAGCAAGCTCTTCTTCAGTGTCCATAGTGACCCTATAGAGTCCTTTGGCATGTAGCTATATCTCCATGTCTCCTTTCCATGAGTGGAAATTGAATGGAGTCAAGAGTTCTATGAAATAATCCATCTAAAACTACTGGAGCGAATGCTTTCACCTATTAAAAACTTGAAAATCACAACAAAAGGGGCACCTTAAGGTCAGATAGCCTGCACATTTGAGGATTTCATCACACCCAGCATAGTCAATCAAGCAAGCTTGATCAACAATTTCCTTGCTTGGGGTATTAATTGGTAAGCCTTGGCTTCTGGTGCAGTGCTGGAATTTTTGAGCTTTGCTCAATTTTTCATGCAAGATCTGTCAACAAACTTGTTTTTGAGAGATCTGAGCTTCATCCCACCATGATATATGATACCATATTAATTTTTCACAGTGGTCTAGGAACTGAAAACACAGTCTCACAAAGAATTCAAACAAATATGCATAACTAAACGTAAGCCACAGTAAAACACTCAAGTTAACCACTCATCAAAACCCTAATTGACTCAACTGAGCCCTAACTAAAGTTGGAGTGGAATAAATGACTAAGACTAACTGAAAGTAGCTTAGACACATGTCACTGCAAGCCAACCAAGAAGTGGTAGCACATCAATGACTCCAATGAACCTTGATGAGGTTAACTGAAGTGTAACTGACCATCAAAAGTGGTTGGAGGCACCCCTGTTGACTCCAGTTCATTAAATAATCAATTTAATGAAGGGAGGCACCTTCACTGCTCTGTTTAACTAATTGTAACCATCAGTTAGCAATAAAGTGCATTTATGACACTCAAATCACCCCTGGAGTGCTCCAGTTAGCCTCCCCGAATGTAGGAGAATGATTAGTTAGCCTCCTTGACTAAAGGTAGGTGTGGCTGTAATCATGCTGATGTCATACAGTGCTCCTCTGATGTCAATTAAGTCAATAAAACTTAGGATAGTGTTTTAACTAAGACAAATTGACCAAAATGAGTGTGTATGGTGGTAAATGTCTCCAACAAGTGGGAGTGCCCCAAGAGACCAAAATGTCATTAATGGGGGTGTTCATGCTACTGAATGATTAAAATGTGGGATTTGGGTGCATTTAATGGCCCAAAACCCCCAATTACCTTACGAATCCAACATAACCAAGGTTTGGACTAAGAAAAATAGGTGGAAACGAATGGGACTATGGTCCTAAGTGGTATGTGACTATGGAACTAGGTGGTATGATGTTTTAACATGTATTAGAATAGATAAAATTTTGATGATGCAATGTGTACAAAGGGTAAAGGCTTCGATGACACTCCATATCTAAACAGATAAGGTGTTGCTCTAACATGAACGCATTATGCAAAGAGGCTAAGTGCGTCGATGAAATCAAAAACTCAAAAAAATGATATCTTAGGCCAAAAACCATATTCTAAAGGTATGAAATTGCACAATAGAATTCGAAAATGACATATTTATCAACTAGGATTGATCTACTAGATGAAATTAATGAGATATAACTCAAATAAGAGGAAACAGGTGATCTATAAAAAAAAATAGGTGTATAAAAAACTAACATATCTAAGGTTGATCCCCAGCGTAGGCACTAATCTTGTTAGCAGAAATTCTCAATCATTAGAGACAAAGATTGTTTCCCTAGTCTATATGGTATAGATTTAGAAAAAAACACAGACAATAATGAAAATCTTTCCCTAGATCTGATTATATTACTTGGATAAAATGAAATCTTAACTTTTTCTGAAGGTTGTCCCTGCTAGCTTGAAGCTTTAGCATCAGTTGACATAGAGGAACCTGCACAAATATTAGATCCAATAAGAAAGAAGTGTAAACATACAAGATACCAAATAGATCTATATCAATGACTAAGGAGAAAGAATATAAACTTGAATTACACAATGTTATGGGAAAGGAAAACACGTTGTATTAAAAAATGATGGAAATAATACAACCATAAAGCCTTGGTGTTGAGAGTCTTTTCCAATGGAGTCTTTCCTCAAAGAAGAGCCACAAAGAAAGAGATTTGCCCTAATTACTTCAACATTTACTTGCTCTCATTATAACCCCCTTATCCCATGAGGTGCGATTCATTTATATCCCAAAGGATACAAGGAATGGATGAGAGAATCAATGGAAAAAGGATGAGCTGGTATCCTACCAAGGTGGAGGCGAGTGAGATCCATCCTATAAGGAAGGGATTAGCCTCCAAGAGGGTCTCCTTCGAGAGGCTTCTCGAAAGTTTTCTTTTTTCCCTTCCTACAAGCTCTAGTGCTCTTTATACATATGAAAAATGTGTCGATGACACATTCTAATATGGTGCAAGGTGCACTGGTGCACTTTGATATAAGGAAATGTGTGTCATCCTCTCCAGATATGGTTTTTTCAAAAGGAAAAAAATTCAGAGCTCATCTTCCACAAAGGTTTGGCCAATCACTTTAGGGATTGAGACAACAAAAGGTTGTACAAGGTTTGTGGTCATGGAGAGGACAAAGATTTTGTGTAATAGGGAGACCTATGGGAATATTATCAAATACCTTGGAATGATTATCGAGGTCCTATTGTAGATCTGGAGAGATGGATGATTTAGGTGTTTAAACATCTAGTGAGAAAATTTGTGCAATTACACCCATTTTTTATTTCCACAAAATCTTGGCCATGACATTAGAGTTGATGACATTACTAGGTCTCACTATGATACCTCTTAAACAAATTATCTCCCCCGCCTAAAAAATTTCAAGAAAAGCTCTTGAAAATTAAAATCTATTGTTTACAGGGATTGCAGCCATTGGACCCCTAGGACCACATCAACGCTTCCCATTGGAATGTCAATCATTGGACTATTTAGGAAATACTCTCCCATATTATATCTATCTTATGGCATTCTCGTAAGCAATTTATAGTTCCTCCATCTACAACCATCACCTGCAACTTTGGTGTTGGATATATAAAGCAATTTAAAGCTCATTATGTGTTATCTTACAATGAATAAAATTGTGAGTACTTGCATAATCAATTAGTACTATTACCATTTTCTTCTTTATACAACCTTATATATTGAGAGTTTAAGCAGTGGTAATTCCATCCAAATCATTACAAGATATAATGGGATGAATTTCTTCTTCTTCAATCCATAGTGTTGGTTCATGGTGTGAATCCTCTTCTTTTGATGCTTCTTGTTCATTTTATTCTTGTTCTTCACAATCTATGTAAAATAGGTTCTTCTCAGTGCACTTGTGGCCCTCACAATCTATGTAAAATAGTTTTCTCTTTTTTCCTCTAGTTGTTTCTGCATCAACCTTGTAGATTGTGGATGACTTGAGACCAAACTTCCTTCTTTATAGTTGTAAGTGGTATACTTCCTTGTTACCATAATTTGTTTTCAAATTTTATTACCACTCTAAATCCATGATCCAAGGATTTAAGGTCCTAAAGGAGAACCTCATGTTTGATGTTATCCTCTAAAGTTCCTATGAAGACAATAGTCAAGTTCTCCTTTGGAATATCTGTGATATTGGTATTCAATCTTTGGAACTGCTCAATGTGCTCCCCAACTAAACCATTTTGTTTGAGATTTATCAATTGGATAAAGAAGGTATTTCTATTTGTGTCATCATAGTGTGTTATCAATTCCTCCATAGAAACTGTCCAAGTGACAAGTGATTTACGTGAGAAAATCCATCTATACAACACAAACTGATAAGGTATGAATATAAATATGCAATGAGGAATTTTATGTGGATTGTACCTCTTGTAAATCAAAGAAATTCTCCATATATAGTATCCATGTTACTGTATCCCATTGATTGTACAACATTAGGAGTCATTCTCCATACTTGTGAGTAATATCGAGTCCTATGTATAATCATAAGGTTGAGGTGGTGATGCATGTACTGTTGACTTGTGGTTTTTATCAAGTCAAATAATTATGAGTGATATCAAGTCAAGTATTCTCATAGAAGGTACCCTATGAGATGGACCTCCGATTATGGAGACGAGCTTGTGAGTAATATCAAGTCAAATATTCTCATAGAAGGTACCCTATGAGATGGACCCCCACTTATGGAGATGAGCTTGTGTGTAATATCAAGTTGAGTCTTGCGAGTAATATCAAGACTATAGACATGTGATTGATATCCAGTCCTACCAATATCCTCATTTATTGAGGTGGAAAAATTTACTTGGTAAATTAGAAATACTATGTGATGTATTGCTAGTCATGGTCACTAAGTTCTATAAGTCTCCTTTAGGGATTAGCTACCCCTAGAGTGAATTACTTTAGCATATGGATATTAGGACTAGCGTAATATATATGATCATAAGTATGTATGGAATAATTATTCTGAGTATGATATGATAAGATGGATAAATAATACACATATGGACCATGCATTAATTATTTAATGATAATGAGATAAGGCATATAGAAAGAGAATTTGAATTTTCCATGCAAATGTTTCAGTGAACTCAAGTTATAAATATTAATTAAAATATGAATGCCTCAATCAATCCAAGAATCAATTCAACTATTAGTGAATGCAATCAGTTAAGTAAAGAAGAGGTTAATTTTAATCAATCAGGATGCATCAGTTAACTAAAGAGATCAATGCAAAAGTGAAAATTGTGAATGGATGGAACTAAGAGTGAAGCATTGATGACACTTAATTTAGCTTGTTAACTAAGTGATTAGTAGTTAGTTAAAGATTGAGTTTAGTTAACATTCAGTTCAAGTAAAGTTAACATTTAGTTCAATTTAGTTAACATTCAGTTCAATTAAGTTAACATTCGGTTCAAGTCAGTTAACATTTGGTTCAAGTAAGTTAACATTCAGTTCAAGTCAATTAACATTCAATTCAAGTAAATGAACATTTAGTTCAAATCAGTTAACATTCAGTTCAATTCAATTTGCTTTCAGTTCAAGATAGTGAACATTCAATTAAAGCTAATTGAGGAAAGGAAGGGAGCTAATGTTTGCATGGAGGGAGTTATAGTTAGATCCTCTTTGTGAATGCACTATGTGGTTCTCTTAGTGTGTTTATTGAGCCTCATATGCACTACCTTCTACATGCTAGGGTTTTTTGGCTTGTTATTAATATGATAGGAATATGGCAAGTTCAATACATTTGCATATAGTTTTTTTTGAATGGTTACATTGGATCTCTCTTCTCTACTACTATGGTGATATCTCTTATCCGGGAATATACTTATGTGTTGTAAACCATTCTCTACAATTCTATCTATCATACCCAAAGAATTGTTGGGTTTTTTATCGTCCGTGTTGGGAGGGTTTTCCCAGGGTATATCTTGTCTCTCATGGTTGATTGATTTATATGGCTACTGTATGGAGTTGATTTATATGAATGATATATGAATATGATTTATGTGGCTGATATATTTGTGAGATTTACATGTGGCTGATCTATTTATGTGGTTGATATATTTATGAGATTCACATGTGGCTGATTTATGAGATACATATGTGTTGAAATTGATTGATACAAGTTTTAAAGTTCAAGCTTCTCCGACTTTTCTCAAACATCAACATGGTATTAGAGCATAAGGCATGAAAGAGAATAGTTTTGTGCAGCAAGTTAAGCCTACATATATATTGAAGTGTTGAGCAAAATATTGCAGCCATGACATCAATCTCCATTCGACTAGAAGATCAACTTGAAGGCACATTAAACTTCAACACATGGAAAGAAAGGGTGTTGAATATTCTTGAAGAGCATGATCTTGATTCATTCATGACCACTATGGTAGAATATCCTACCACCAATGAAGGGTGAATGAACTTCAAGAAGAATCAAGCAAAGGATAAGCATATCATTTTTGATTCGGTTAAGGACAATCCCATGTCCATGATCATTTTGTTGAAGAACACAAGGGGGTGTTTTGATACACACCAATATTCTCAAGAAGAAGGAATCGAGTCAAGAATAGGGGCACATCCAATGCAAGGTTGTGTACACTAAAGAGGAGAATCTTGTCCTCATGGAAAGAATGAAGAAAGGGAGAAATCCTTTCACTAAAAAGAAGCTCTTCCATTCAAGTGAACAAAGAAGGAATTTGGTATTCTACGCAAGGGTGCATAGATCAATGGGGAGATGTTGTTAAAGAAAGTGTTCCTATGACTAGGGTAAAGAGGTCACCAATGTATTGGGATTTCTAATCAGACTATAACAAATTGCATTCAAATCTAAATCAATCTTATACTAAGAAATAATGAAGTAGAGTTTAATGGATTGAGAAAACATTCCTTCCCTTCATGTTTGATCCTAACTTGAAAACTTTTATCCAAGTCACTCCTAAATTAAATGCCTCAAAACCTACATAAGACAAGCACCCTTCTTAAAGCACCTTTGGATATTGTAAAATTTGAGATATGAACATATAAGAGAATTTGAAACTTAATACAAGATCATATTCATGAACATAAAACATCAATAATAGAAGAGTATACACTATTAATTGGGAAGTAAAGAATATTTTATTAATAGAGATCTTGAATCAAATACAATCACCTTAGTGTGATATGCACTTCTTGAAACCTAGTTCTGGGTCTTCTTGCTTCTCTTCTCCATTTCCTCCAGCATAACCTTATCTCTAAATGGTCTCCCCTTTCTTCTAGAATCTCTCATGCTTTTATGGTAAAATGAGAATAGGATTTACGAGGATGGAGCAGTTAGGGAAGGTAGGGAGGTTACCATATCGCCCACAACCACCTTTTAATTAATTTGCATTTTATTTTTAAATACTTTTTAAGGGACACACTAGCGTAACAAAGGAAAATGATGTCTAACACATGAGTTTCCTTGAGGTAACTCATGTGTGCAAATTTTGAGATAAAACATGAGTTTTCTATGGACAACATGCATGTAACACACAAGTTGCTAGACTGACAGTCACGTGTATGCTTTAAACTCAGAACAAAAAGTTGTAAACACTGGAGTAAACATTAGATGATCCAGACCATATCCTTATATATCCATTTGGCGCTTCAATCCACATTGTCCTTTTGTGTGACGAAGGATTCTATATCATCACTCAGACAAAGAAGTGCCAATTTGAGGTATAAGACATATGTTGCTCGATAGGGGAATCCATTAACCATTTTTTTATACATTGTTCTTTCATTTTGAAGATACGGAAATTGGTTGCTAAGGATCTTTGTATTGCTTAGGATTTGAGCATTGATTGTGTCAATGATAAACTGGAATGGTAGATGAGTAATTATCTTGCTCATAACATGTTTCCTATCTTCATTTGTTGGGAAATATGGAAAGTAAGGAACCGTGCTATTTTAGAAAATCACCCCCCAAATGCTACTATCGGCATCTCAATAGTTCTATGTATGTTCAAGGATTACAATCCTCCTAAATAGGTGGTAAAAACCAGCTACATCTCTGCTCCAATCATCCCTTTTTTTGTAGTTGGATACTTTGATGGAGCTACCCATTTAGGCTCTTGTGGGGATGGTATGTTCTTAAAGATCAATTGTGATTATTACTTCAAAGTTTGGATGAATTGTAGGTATGGTAAAAATACCAAAGTAGAACTATTAGCTCTTTTATGTTTACTCAAATTTTCTCATCCATTGGCATTAGTTCTCTCTAGGTCTATGGGGACTCATTCTTTGTTGTGAACTGGGGAAACAAATTCCATAGGCTCTAGATCCTCTCTTTGGGATAGTGGTATTCTTTGACTAAGGCTCTCATGGGTAACTTTGGGACCCTCCAATTTAGCCATGTTTTCAGAGAACTCAATGAGGTGGATAAGTAACTCTCAAAAGATTCCATCATGGGTGATGAATATTTTTTACATGTGGAGGAGTATATTAAAGATTCTGTCACATATTATGGCTCCTCTTAGTTCGTAAATTATTCCTCAGTTTGGTGGTGGCTTTTTACTTGCTCGTTTATAATTATTTGTTGGGTTGCTTGACTGTTTCTCAGAACTATTATTGATTCTAGTACCTTAGAATTTTTTTTGTTGGAATGTAGTGCTTAAGTATATTTCCTAGGAGATGTTGGTATCCATTTATGGATCTAACTGTTATATATTTTCTAGAAATGATCATATGTACTCTTTTAATTTCACTAAATAACAAGAGTCATGCTTTTTTCTTTAAAAAAAGGATTACAAAAATTCTTCGGTTGAGATTTTATGAAAGGAAATAATGCCAGACCCTGAGAACCAAAATAAATAGTTTTGTCAACCAATATCCTAGTAAGTACATCTGGTTACTAGCAGATTAAAAAAGTCTAAAATTTGTGAAAGTAACAAAAAAATTGCTAATACAGTATCCCTAATTGTCTTCTTATACTACTACTATAAGCTACCGTTCTATAACCACTATAAGTGCATATTATAAAAAACAAGAGAATCAAAATAGACCAGTTCATTTTAAGCAATTCATGGATCCATAGAGGGGTCTTCATCTCCCCGATCTATGATATGGGGAGAGTACAGAGTGATACCAACTAGGGAATGCTTGGTTTCCATCTCAATCCCTATTCTTCTAGCTATAATGTCTAACTTAGAGTCCACAAAATTGATCGTTAGCCACATGTGCTTTAGAGGGTCTAGTTCTTCCTTCATGTCTACAATCTATTTTTTTGCTTTTCGCCATTGAAATTCCTAACAATGACTTGGTAGTCTAATACAAATGCAATTCCCTATCGAACAACGCCATTTTTTGTCTGGTATTCCTGAGGTCTGGAATCCACTCCGCTAAAACCTTAAATTCCCTAGGCTTCTTCCTCATTAGAGCTACTAGCCTAAATTTTCTTCTCTACCTTCCTTATTTCTTACTTGATTGGCAACATGGTATGGTTATAACATAGGCACACAACTTCCATGGCCTTCGACAATTCCTTGGAGGAACATGGTTCTTTTTCTACCTTCTTCCCCTTCGTTTCCCTCATTTTCTTCTCTAGCGCTCTTCCCTTCATTGCACATGACTTCTTTCCCCTCCATCGAGCTATTCGCAACACTCTCAGACTGTGTATTGTTGGCTTCCGCAGCATACAAGTTAAATGGGAGACCAGGGCAAAGGATCAATGATTTTATTCATTCTTCCACCCTTCACCATAATTACCCTTGATGCAAGGTGCCATAATGACCCTCTTTCCACACACATAGAACCCTCATAATTGCAGGTGCTTCTATCCAGCCAAATCTTCTTCCCTCACACAAACATAATAGCCCAAAGTCTGGAGTCATTCAAACCATTCGATTGCTGCATCTTATGCATGCACCACCAACCCATCATCTAGCAACTAGTGTGTTGAACTTCAAGCCCACTGATCCACTCATTCCTGAGACTATG
>LPNX010910980.1:109419-369863 GCA_001517045.1 Pseudotsuga menziesii | reverse complement strand
TATCAAACATTTAATAATTAAAATTTTAAAAATTAATGAAATTCCTCAAAATTTCTCACTTTAAATTAAATATACGTCTTTAGATTTTTCTCCTTACATGTAACAAACATATCTACTATATATTACTAATTTTATTTATTTTATAAGCTTAATTCTTCCAAAAATGAAAAGCAAAACCACAACGATTATTTTGTGTAAGAATTAATATCGCCACATACACCTTTGAGAGTGGCTGTTGTTATTATGAAGTAAATATTGTTGAGCATGTATGTATCATATCACTTTCGAGAAATTCAATTGAACAACCATGATGCTATTATTATTTATATTTTTATAATGCTATGCAATTGTCTCTTTCTAATGGTATTTAAATACTCGCAAATTTTTCATAGAACCCTCGGTTTGTTCTATATTGATTTTGATTTTAATTATTTTGAACAGATAAGAACTAGGACTGCATTTAAGAATGTTAAATAAATATTTCTTCTAATATTTTAGAGTAATTTTGTTTTTTAAATATAAACATGTTTTAAAAAATATAACAACATTTTAAAAAACTGGTATATAAAAGTTTTTAATTCTAAACTTCATGTTAAGCAACACCGACAAAGCCTAAAATATAGACTTAAAGAATGATATTGTCTAAACTTGTTGGTACTAGTCTCCTGCATAGCGAGAGGAACACTTTTTGAGTCTAAACTTGTTTCTATATTGTAAGAGAGCGTTCATGGCGACGAGGGTTTGTGCCTCCTTCTACTTTGGTATATCTCCTGGGAGTTACGTCTTTACTGCTTGCCCAGATTTCTTGCTTGAATAATGGTCGTCGCCTTGAGTCGCTTGGTGTCTTTTTGAAAGCTGGCTCTTGGTCTCGTTCCTGTGACTGTTTTTTGTGGGGTTTGGGTTGGTTTAAAGTGGGTTGCTCTGGTGGCTCTGTGGCTAGTTGCAAGGGTGGGTTTTCATGGAGTTCCTCTCACTATGCGGGATACTAGTACCAACCACGAGTCAAAAAGTGGGAGTGGGATTTTGGGTTTGATTTGTGCAGGGCGGCCACCCTTCTCTTCGGACTTTACATTGTTTTTCTTACGAAGTGTGTCCTCTGCATGCTTTCTCACATTACATTGAGGTGGTTTTATACCTTCTGACGTGTGGGTCATGTCTCCTGTATTTTGCTTCATTTTGTGTTTTACGAGGTTGACTTTGAGGGCATATCATTGCTTTGTGATTAGACTAGGGGTTTGATAGGGTCTTATGTGAAAGGTTTGTCTCCAATCACGACTGGAATCATTGATTGTTTTTCGTGGCTTGGAGGGCTTTCCAGCTTTGGTCGAAATGGGATTTTTTAACCTTTGTGATTTGAACTAGCTCTTTGGCTCCGTTTTCTTATTTTCTCTCCATGACCTCGTGCTTCTCGTTGATGCTCTTTGCGGAATTTCTGTTTGTCTGGGTCAATTACTGGTCAGCCAAAGGGGGGGCTGTGTGTTTGGTAGTCACTGTCCATCTCCTTTCTGTTAGTCTGTGGGAACACTTGTGATACTGTGGACCCAAAGTACTTGGTCCCTGGGATTTGGTGGGGGTTTGTACTACACGGTTTGCTGAGTTATAGACGCTGGTCCCTGTCTCTTACTGGACTAGTTTGTTTGTTCTTGTCGGGCCCTTCATTATGGCCCTTAGGGTTCCAGGGGGCTCGAACCCTAAGTTGGGTTTTGCTGCTACTATTAGTTGTTCGGGTTTTTCCAAAGCTCGTGCTAAATGACATGGGAAGAATATAAAATCTTATGCGGGTCGATTTCTGTATGTGCTTGGAAAGGATATTTTCATGGAAAGGGTGGGAGCCCTCTGCACTAGGGCTTTGATTGGGAGACTTGAATATTGTAGCATGGGAAAGAAAGACTGGACAAAGTGGGTGTCTTGCACTGGAAGCCACTGCCCACCTATGTCCCGACCATCATCTTACTAGCAAATGGGTGGCTCATTTTCATTTTCTTGGAGGATGAACATGCCATGCGTATCCTTGATGCTCCATGGAAATTTGGAAAGGGCTCGCTTGTGCTTAGCACGTGGCACATCGCTTTTGACCCTTTAAAGGAGAGGGTGACCAAACAACATTTGTGGATGGTGCTCCACGTGCTTCCTTTCCCGCTCTGGGACAAGGATTTTCTGGTGGGGCTGGCTAATTCCTTGGGTCGTTTTATTGATGTTGAAGATGATTTCCATTCCATTTTTTACAAGAGATGTGCCAAGATTCTGATTGAACTCGACATCACAAAGGGATTACTAGAAAAGGTGGAGATTCAGTGCTTGGATAGATTTATTGTTCAAAAGATAGATTATATGCATATCCCCTTTCATTGTAATAGTTGTCATGAGGTGGGGCACTTACGACGCTCCTACCCATTGCTTCTCCATGGTTTGAAGCCCTCATGTATTTCGGATGGAAGGCCCTCGCCAGTGAGGCATGAAGCACGCAAACCCTTGAAGAACCAAACCATTTGTCCAAGCCCTGCGATTGGTAAGTATTCTCAATATTTATCCTTATTTGGAGAAGTCTCTGATAATGATCTTTTGATTATCCATAATATTGAAGCCAGTGCTTCCTTGACTAAAACTCCGGGAACTTCATCCCTTCCTGGGAATATTTTTGTGGTCTCTTTGGATGAACCTTCTTCTATTGATACATGCCCTCCTTCTCCTTTGATGAGTACTGGGGACACACAAAGGGTTTCTCGAGTGGAATCCTCTCTGGAGGATCTAAGAACCCTTCACCTCCTGTCATCTGAGCCACTTCCTTCTCCCCTTCTTGAAGGTCCCCTCTTCTCGCCTGATGATCCCCCCCCCCCCTTTCCTAGACTGGGTAACCTTTCACCTTCCTCACCCACTCTGGCTAGCCTTGCTCGGCTCCTTCTTTCTCTGGTCCCTCTCTTTTGAAGACATTCTAAATTTTTACTACTTATACACCGAGCTCCCTGTCTACTTTAACCCTAGACTCCATCAGGTTTAAAAATGTCACTGTTAGGAAACCTAAAAAGAAACCATGGGTGGCTTCTAGTCCTTGCTCAGAATCACCACCTTATATCCCTCTATTTTTCAGAATCAAGAACCCAACGAGAGGACATACTGCATCCCATACTAGGCCACTTAGAGCACTGTCACCCTCTCTGTCGGGTTCTTAATGCAGATGATATCTCTCAATGTTTGTGGTTTTGGGGGTTTGTCCAAACAAAGAACCCTTCTAACACTTTTTCGCTCTCTGTCTCCTTATATGATTTTTCTCCAAGAAACTATGTGTAGCCATTATCCTGCACTCTTGGCTTTCTCCAAACTTCCTCCAAGTTGGGAATTCTGTGCCACAAGTGCTGAAGGCATGTTTGGTAGCTTGTTGACAAGTTGGAACCCTTGCTCTGTACGTTGTAAATCCTTTGAAACTATGGCTAGGATTTTGGTGAAAGCACATTTTAGGAACTCTTCCACCACCTTTTTAGTGCTCAACTGTTATGGCCCTTATAGGGACCGTGATACCTTCTGGAATAGGGATGTGGTCGAGGGCCTATTGTTGCTACCAAACCTTATCTTGGCTAGGGACCTCAACGTTACTATTGGGGCTTATGAAATTTGGGGGTTAAATGCCCATGTTGACCTTGTTGTACATTACTTCTCCTAGCTAATTGAAAACAATAATCTAGTTGACTTGGCTCCCTCATTTGCAGGTCCCACTTGGAGAATTGGGAGGGCTGGTGTGAATGGTATCAGTAAGCGACTTGACAGGTTCTTGATTGTCTCTTCGGTTATTCCTTGCCTTCACCACCATAGAGTGTGGTATGCTCCCTCGGATGTGTCAGATCACTATCTGATTTGTTTGGAATGGGCAATGGATACCTCAGCCAGGATTTACCCCTTTAAATTCAATAGGGCCTGGCAGGCTAAAAGTGACTTCTGTGACTTTGTTAATGAATGTTGGAGCTCCTGGGTGGCAAACCCTTTGTTGGATGATTTGATTGGTTTGGCTCTTAAGCTCAAGTACCTTAAAAATAAAGTAAAATACTGGACTTAGGATAGGGCACATCATTTGAAAAGGGATTATTTGAAAGTGGTTGATGAGATATCATCTTTCCCCTCTAGTATTCTATCCTTAGAAGATGTTGCATCCCTCAGAATTCTAAGAGATAGAAAATTTAAGATGCTTGCTCATGAAATTTTGACCTAGAAACTCAAGATCATGACTAAGTGGGCTGAGCATGGTGATGCTAATACAAAATACTTCCACTCCATTGCTTCGGCTCGAAGGAATCATAACTCTATATGGGTTATGCAGGATGAGGAAGATATCTGGGTAGAAGAGGAGAAAATTTTGATGGATTTGGGCATTAGGAATTTCTCGAAGATTTTCAAAGATGACAGTCAAACAAATATTGGTGACCAACTAAAGTTTATCCATATTTTTCCTTCCTTTGTTCCTGAAGAGGCATCTAATACTTTTACATCTAAAATCACTCTAGGGGAGATTGAGGGGGCCCTAAGGTCCTTCAAAAAGGATAGAATCCTAGGCCTTGGTGTATGGCCTATTGAATTCTTCCTCAACTTTTCTTGATTTACTGGGTAGTGAACTATTGGCTACCGTTGAATCCTATATGGTTTTGGGGAGCGTTGAAGCTTCACTGAACTCCACTTTCATAAATCTGATACCTAAGAAGGAGAAGCCATTCTCCTTTGTAGACTTTAGGCCTATATCTCTTTGTAGCCTGGTTTATAATCTTATTTCCAAAATTATTGCTCTTAGGCTTAAACCCTTTCTGGATAAGTATATCTCTCTGGAGGAGTTCAAATTCCTTAGGAATAGACAAATTATTGAGCCAATCGGTATCACACAGGAAGCTCTACATTCTTTGAATACAAAAAATAGCAAAGATATGGTCTTAAAATTGGATTTGGTCAAAGCCTTTGATAGGGTTAACTGGTCATATCTCTGTCTCATACTGCTTTAGATTGGCATTCCCTTGGGTGGATCCAATTGGATCATGGGTTGTCTCACATCAGTCAATTTTGCTAGTTTGATTAATGGTACTCCTTCACGCTTCTTCACTGCCTCCAGGGGGATCAGGAAGGGATGTCCCTTATCCCCTCTACTGTTCATTTTGGTGATTGAAGGGCTCAGTTCACTACTTAAAGATGCTAAGGAAAAGGGAAGGATTCATGGCATTAAAATATCGGCTAATATGACCCTTACTCATCTCCTATTTGTTGATGATGTGGTTCTTTTTTGGAAATGGTACTGTAGATTAAGGGATGGCCTTTGATGTCATTCTAGAAACCTTCTGTGTGGCTTCAGGTATGTGCATCAGTCTTGAAAAATATGGGTTCCTTTTTAGTGACCTGGAGCTAGGGGTGCAAAGAAGGATTCCTAGTTTTTTACCATATAAAATGGATCCCATATTGAATAGCTTCAAGTATCTGGGATACTTTATCAAGCCGTTGGGATTTAAGGTAAAAGACTAGTGGTGGCCGATCAAGAATTTTGAAAGAAGGGTCTTGTACTGGGCACATAAACTTCTCACCCTAGGGGGAAGACTGGTTCTCATATGTGCAGTCCTCATTAGTATGCCGGTATACTGGTTTTCCCTTGCTCCTGTCCCAAAATCCATACTTAATCAGTTGAGAAAGCTGATCTTTGACTTTGTTTGGGGCTCTTCGAGTGCTAGTAAGCACTATCATATTATGGATTGGCAGCTACTGTCCATACCTATTGAATTCGAGGGATGGGGTATAAAAAATCTGGAGTGGTTCAATATCTCATTACATCTGAAGAGCTTGTGGTTAGTGCTTAATGGTACAAGATTATGGCACAAGGTGATTTCTATGAAATATTTAAAAAATCAGTCAATGGAAGTATGGCTTAGAGCCAAAAATTTCCTTGTTATAGGGACTTCAATCTATTGGAATGGCTTCTTAAATACTCTACCCTGGCTGGGTATCAATTTGGGATGGCAAGTTGGGAATGGTAAAAATATACATTTAGGATCTGATCCCATAATAGGCTCTTCTGCTCACTCTATCCTTCCTCCTGATCTAATTGATTATCTTGCAGATTATGGCATCATAGCCCTTCAGGATGCCCGTAATATTACTATTGGGGCACAATCTTACTGGATATAGGATGAGGACGTGGAGCTGGGGGGATCTTGGGCTACCTGCTGGAATGATTATATATCTATCCTAAAGACTGGTGGTATTAGACTTAGGAAAGTGCCAGATAAAATAATTAGGTCCCATAATAAAAAGGATGGCATGGTCATGGCTGCTCAAGTATATGACTTGATAACCAATTCATTGTTGGATCCTCCCAGGGATCAACACTTGGTGAGGATATGTCATGGTGTATTTCCCCTCAAGATAAAATGTTTTTTTCTAGTTATCTCTTAACAATAGAGTCTTGACTTGGGATAACCTTGTAAGACGTGGTTGGACTGGCCCTAGAAGATGCGTGGTGTGCTTTAGTGATGAAGAGACTACAAAGCATATCTTTTTGGAATGCCCCTTTACCTCCTCAGTTTAGACAATGCTCTGTGGGATCTATCACTGTGAATATCCCTACGATGAAGTCTCAATCTATGATCTACTAAATTTTTGGTGCTCGTTATATTCAGAACACTCATAGTGCAGATACCTATTGATATTTGCATGTTGGTGCATCTGGAAGACACGTAATAAGTGCATTTTTTAGGATACGCAGGATTCCATCAACAATGTGTTGTTCCAGGTTGAATATCTGATACATTTGTTTCATGTACATATTAAAAAGAAAAAAAATCAGAGCTATTGGTGATGCATCGGACTTGGTATTTCCCTGTGGCTTCTTCGATGGGGCTGCAGCTGCCTCCCTGGGAGGAGAAGGTGTTAAATTGCTATCAGTAGCTAACATAAGATCTCTTTTAAGCTGGGATGTGGACCCTCAACTAACACAAGAGCTGAGCTCCTGGCTTTGTGGACTCTACTTCTGGTGGCACACAAAATTGGACTCCCTTTTTGCACATTTATGGTGATTACTTAGTTATTATTAACTGGGATAATAACAAAGCTTCTCTTACCTCACTTGAGCTGAATAACTGGTGTGATAACACCATGATACTTATGGATGGTTTCGCATGGTTGTACATTTTCCATGTCTATCGGGAGCCCAGTCAGAGTGCAGACAGCTTATCCAAAGATGCCCTAGATTTGACCCCTAGTATCCTTTGTTTCTCTGAAAGTTCTGATGGTTCTATCTGTAAGAGGTGAACATTTTAGTATATGGGGTGGACATCTTTGGATCAGCTCTTTGGGTTCTCATTTTCCTCCTGGCTCAGACTGTTTGGCATGTCCTTGACATTAGCATGTATTTGGGACCTCTCTGGATCGATTTGGAAAACTGACACTTTGTAATGTGGAAGTTTTTATGACTTGATGATCTTAGCTCTGCTGATAGCTTTGTAATACCGATTTTGGGGAGGCACATTAAGATGGCCTTTGATTCATTTATGAATAACAAGGATAGGATTTTTTCGACTGGGAAAAAAAAGACTCAAAGAATGATAAAAGTCCAATGTTGAATTTTACAAATAATAACAAATATTAAAGCTTTTAAGAAGTTGCAAAAATGTTTATGATTGCTACATATGGAGAGCATATACACAAACTTTAAAGTGACACTCTACATAATTTAGTGGATAAATCTTTAGTTGAAGTTATTTTTTAATTAGGTAAGGTTTTTTTTTGAAGTTATAGATGAGAATTTTGAGCATGATTTTTTTTTCTTAAAAATGAGTTTATTTTAAGATAATCAAGATTGTCAAAATTTTGAAATAATTGTGTATATCAAGGTGGGATATTACTTTACCAAGTAAAAAAAAATTATTAGAAAGTTTGAGTTTGTTCATTTATTAACTCACTACAGTCCACATCACCAAAACAAGAACATGTATCTTCTTTTATATAGAATTATTAAGCCTATAATAATAAAAGGGGTTGTTACCTAACTTACAACAAAAGGAGTACGTAATGTCCAAAATTCCACAACACAATGCATTAAAATTGCCAAGTTTGTTCAAAAAGAAATCCTATATAGTGAATTTCCTATAAGTAAACTAAAGCCTAAAACTTAATGACTATATATCTACACATAATGACCATAGAGAAACTAAAAATGACAAAACATGAGAAACTTGTGACTGTCATGTTGGATAAGACTCACTATGGGCATCTTCCATGGAAAATTCTCCATAATTTTGAGGTTTTTGAACCATATTTGAATTTCCTTCCACTTCGTAGCCTTTAATCTCTTATTGCACATTGACATATTCCACTAAGTATTTCTTAATACATTAAATATAGTCCATGTTTTTTCCTACATTGATTGATAACTCCTAGAAAAGTTGAGTATCATATTGTACTAGTAACTACATATCCACATCCAAAAGCAAATTATCCACTCTTCTACCCATTGCTTCCATTCTTATTTTTGGGTCTACAAAATGAATATGTGAGGCTTATATCTTAATACCAAAACTTTAATTTGACTATATAATCACTTCTTGGATAACATCAAATTTCTTTAACAATTACCTCAAGACTTTCCTCAAGTCCATCATCTCACACACTTTACATTTTCCACTATGGCTATGTGCTGCCATCAAGACTACCCAATGAATTACCCTCTCAATGATATGCGATGGCCCATGTATATCAAAATGAAATAGAGCCAACACAAACACAATATATCTCGCCAAAAAGTCCCTACATATCCCTCATTTGAGACAGAACAATCTAAAACTTATCAAAGATCATACTTTGCACCCAATTAACAATCCACCACAAAACACCAATACACAAACTTTAAATATGATTAGAATCACCAAAGAAGGAGGAAGAATAATTCACCACACACCTAGTTGATAAGAGAATTAGGATAGAAGGAAACAAGTGACTCAAGACAAAAGGAAAAAGAAAACTGTAAATTACATATAAATTCTTCACCTTGTCATCACAACATGTTGAGGCCTGGAAATTCGCAGGCAACAACAGCAAGGTATTCTCCCTAGTCAACGTTCCCAACTAGCCCGTGACTGTTTGGTGTAGGGAATCCGTCTGGTTTGCAGTCCGGCTACTATAGGTCAAGTAACAAAAATAAAAGGTTTTATCGGTTGCAGCCTGGTCCACCGTGTATATTTTTGTATTTTTAGTTTTAAGTATGGCATGCAAGTGCCTATCTAGATTGCAGATTGATTAAGAATACAAGGAGTGGTCACAATGTGATGCGTAGGTTCTTACCTCTCGTCTTAGACTCTCTTGCATCTGAATCACACACAGAAAGAAATTAAAAACAACTACCTAACCTATCCCTAGGGAGCAATATTATCATTTATTAATGAGTAATATATTTTGTGCATGCATTATGAAAAAATCATAGATAGCTGATAATTCTTTCAAAACACATGAACATTTAAAAATATTTGAACAACCAGATAGCCAATTGTTTATGAACAACATTGATTACTCATAGTGGAAATTTTCATAAAAAAAACCAGAGATCATTCATACAAGAACATAGGTTCAAAGAGTTAGAATGATCTCACAGTTAATGGATACAAAGCTCAAAACGAAATAGTTCCTCTTCAACAAATCCATAGCATAACATTTGAACATTCCACCAAGCTTTCTCCAACAGGCAAACTGAAATTATCTATTGCAAAAGGAAATAGTTCTTCATACAATATGTATTCACCAATCTAACTGGGAAAAAGTACCTCTCTTATCTAAATCCTCTATATTTATACAAAAAGAACAAAACTGTTGGGCTGCCCATGAATGACTCTTGGGCTTCCCCAACGCTTCACCTCCCATGCTTTGCTTTCATTAAGTGCTTATAGAATTTACAATATATTACAATAAACAAATAAAAGGCTCGTGAGGAGGGTCCCGCTTGACTATTCAAAAAATTCTTCCATGCTGAAGCCTCTGAGGCAATGCTTTCGAACTCGGAAGGTTCTAGGAAATGAATTTATATTTCAAATTTAGCAGCTTGATTTCTTATTACTTCTATTCTGGCTGAGCTCATGCGAAGTTGGTATTCTAACAACTTCACACTAACCACGGCATGAGCTACTTCATTCCTCAGGGTCTGCTCATCAATGGCTTTGATGTGCTGGATCCTTTGCCCATCCTCCTGATATCTTCTTTGCAACATCTCCAAAAATAGGCTGTTCTCTGGAAAGGTATCCATTCTCTGCTCAGCTTCAACCTGACAACAATTATATGTAATCAAAAGTATCCTAAAGAATTCTGCACAAGTCCCCTTTGTCTTCTTGACAGCATTCTTGAATTCTTCGGCTGTGTTTATGGAAAACTCCAGTAAATCATAGTCTTGCCTCAGGGCTTGTTGATCTTTTGATGGTAGATATACAGGGGTTTATTCATTCGCTTTTACTCTCGCCATTCTTCCTGTCAGGACTTCTAAGATATCCTATGATCTATCAACAAAATATGAAAATGTTTCCAAAATCTCTTACAGCCGATTGTCCACCTGCAAGACCTTGCACCTTTCTTCCTCTATGGCCACTTGCAGCTGGTGCATCTTGCTCCTCTATGCTAGAACGTGCTCCTTGAAAGGCTGAAGACTGACCTACTATTCCTTAGCCTCTTCTAGAGCTGCTATTAACGAGGTAATATGTTCTTTAAGCTCTACATTATGCCCTTGAGATTTCCTTTCAGATTCCTCCAAGGTAGCTTTCTGTAGCTCCAATTCCCCTCTCTTTCCTAACAACTATTCCTTTTCCATTCTTAACTCTTGACATTCCTGCTTCAAATTCTCCATACTTCCTTGGGCAGCCTCTAGAGATTTCTTCTCGACTTGGAGGAACTAGAGCTCAGCTTTTGAAGACTTTATTTCATGTTGTATGTCTTCAAACTTCCTCTTCAATCTATTATTTTCTTCTCTCTCTCTTCTCAAGGTATCTTTTAGCTGGGCAGTAGAATTCTTTGACTATTGAAGATCAGTCATTATTTGATCTATATTGTCCTCAAATGCATGGATCAATGCAACCCCAGCTCTGATGGTGAATCTAGGGTCCTTGTCTGTCCCATATACTACGGTTGTATCATTTATCATTTTACTCGACTACCGCCTAGTCTCGACCTTTCTCTCAGTCCTCTTCACTATTATTTTCCTTTCTCTATCATAAAAAATAGTGTTGAAATCCGGTACCTCCTCCCCTTTCTTCTGCTCAAAAGGGAGTAGCCTAAGGGTAGGGACCATGGCCTGTGCTATTGTGCTGCTAGTAACTACCTCTGGATCTTGAATATCAGGGTTCCCCAAGTCCTAAGCCTGATTGTCTACAGGATCAAAAGCTGATTGCTTTGTCACTGCCCCTATCAGCTTTATCCTTTCTGCTTCCTACTTCTTTAGTTCCTCATCCATATTTCTTTTCTTTTCCTCCTCTTCACTTTGAGCAGCTTCTTCTGCCTTTCTAGCTACTTCTTGTTCTGCTCTTCTCTTTTCTTCCTCCTCACCTTTGAGCCAGCTTTCAGCTTCATGTGCTAGTCTCCTAGCATCTTCATTTCTTTCTCTAGCTTCTTCCTCATCAGCCTTTTCCTACTCATCTTGTCCTTTCCCGCCTTTGGTGGTGATTTTCTTTCTAAATCTTCTTCTTAAGGCCATTATATTTTCTGCACTGCAAAAAATGGACTCCTCCTTATCCCAGTGGAAATTCATTTCCCCAAAATGGAATTTCCCCAATTCCTCCACAAATTCGTCAGCCTTCTTCACTCTTGTGAATTTATAGCTTCCCAATCTGAATGGTAAAGGAGGGTAAGCCACTTTCTTATGCTTGAATAAAAAGCTCCCTATGCCATCTAAGAAGACATGTCTAACTGCCTCCTTGTGCACTGCATAGTCAGTGGCATACTTTGGAAGTAGTGAGGGTGCTCTAGAGAATCCATACATTCTTAAGTACAATCCATCCTCTGTTAAGTAGTGGTATGCATATTCTTTAATCTCCTGCAATGCTTCCTCCGAAATGCAGTTGCACTCCTTTAAGAAGATCAAAGTATATAATGGCATGATGAAGTGCTCACACCCTTCTCTATAGTGACTGTGGTACTTGTGTTCCCATAGTGGTTTGTAAGTTGAGTAGACTGGTGTTCTCTCTCGGTCCCAGATACGTCTCAGGTTTGGGAAGCGTTGATTGAATAGTATGCAATAAATAAGTATAGAGTTCATATAGAACTCTGATCTCTTCTGGGACACCCCTGCTAATGCTGAAGTAATGTAGGTTGAGAGGCTGTTGGACACAATGTTTTCCCAGTTGAACACTGTCCCCTGTGTTGCAACATAGAAAATGATAGGCACCCACTCCAACTTGAAGCTTTTACCTTGGGCCCTTCCGAAAATCCTGTTCAGCATCAGGGAAATGAACTTGTAAGGGGTTCTTAGAGTGGCAGTATCATATTCCCCAGACAATCTAGTCTTAAATCTCTTTCCAGGCACCAGTACTCTCTTCAGTGTCTCGACTAGGTCCATCTTAATTTCCTTTAGCCAGTCTTCAGTCAAGTATACTTGTGCTTCTGGTAAGTGGTAGGCCAGTGATACATACCCATGGCTATAGGTAGCATAACCCTGTTTATCAACATTTGACAAAATCATGGTGGTTACATCTGCCTTAGGAAAAATACACCCAATCACCTCTGAGCATGGAAAAAGATCAGATCTGGTAGCCACTCTCATCAATGAAGATCTCTCTATATTGGCATAGATAGTTTCTTCTTCAAAACCTGTGTCAGGTACTTCTTGGCATGTTATTAATATGTAAATTTCCCCCCATTTATATTCAAGTTCTATACCAACTATGCATTTGGTGTCCTCGTAGGTGTACTCAACTCTGGTTACAATCTCGACTTCTAGTTCCTCTTCTAATATGGGAGCCTTCTTCTACTGCCATTTAGACATCTCAGATTCTGAAGAATTTCCCTGTCATACACAAAATCTCTAGGTTATGTTGGGTCATTCCCAGATAACATTAAAAAATGGAGACAAACTGTGTAACCATTTTACCTCATCTATGCTAAACATGAGTGCAGCTATGAAAAATAAACAAACAATGCTCAGAAAACAAATGTTCCCGCATAAAATTAATCTTCCCAAAGGATAAAACCAGCTCACGATCAACATTTGCATAATCAACTTAGAATGTCATGGCCTTTCTCAAACGGCAAATATCCCCCTCCTAATGCTAAATAGAAAACAGTCTCAAACACCCCCTCTCAGTGCTATGAACTAAAACTTTCCAATGAAAATATGAGGCCTAATCCCAAGAGAAAGATACTGTACTATGATAGTGCGCTTAACTCATTGTACCCTCAAAGAAAACATAAGAGGAAATTGCTACTCGCACCAAAATCCGCATAAATTGCATTCTAAATCCCTAAATTGGTCCCGGGTTCATACTCGAGTTTGAACAGTCTCACCCTAAGCAAGGAGTAACTTCAACATCACGACCCTGGTTCACAAAATGAGGGCAACCAAACTGTGGAACCAAAACCTCGGCATCTCAGAAGAAAACCATGAAAACGCCCAACCCGGATGGCTAAACACAGACTGGGGGAAACTGGTGCGGACAGTGTAATGGCCGTTTGCACTGGTTTCCCCCGCAGTCGAGTGTGGGTTACAAACCCATAACAACCATGGAAGAAATCATCACGCAAAACCACAAACAACCCCCACTGGGCCGCTAGACCATCTACCTAGAATATATATACCTGCCGAGATGGAAAACCTTGGTATCCACTAACCGCAGAGGCAACAAACTAACCAAGGACAACAAAAATAGTTTGACCAATCGAACAGAATGGTAAAATGGGAATAAGGGCATACCTATCACTGTGCTGCGTGACTGGTGGAGAAAAACCCGTAAACCTCGATGGCGAAGCCACCTATGAGCGAAGGTACCAATAACGAATGCGTTGGTCTGATCGAGCAATAACAACAGCATGGGGAAATCACCAAAATAACAATAAAAAACAATAAACCCCGACCCCACTATATATGCCATGGTCAACATCAATCGACGGGAAAAAATAAACTCAATCGGGAGGCAAATGACTATGGGATCGGCGATCCTGTCAACATCTCCTCTGCAACGGCGGATGATGAAACAACCAGGAAACCCGCAATGGCATTGGTGGAGAAACAAATAAAAAACTCGCATCAGAGCTCACAATATTAAGGCTTCGGATCAATAGATGGTTGGAGAGCCACAACGGAAAAATCATAAAAGAAACAAAGTTCCGCAGACCAGCAAAAATCAGAGTAAAAACAAACATGACTTCGGCCAAAAAATAATGGTCATGTGGAAAAAAAAATCAAACTACATCGGAAAGATAATGCTTTCCAAAGCCGCAATGGTGAAAGATGAAATCCAAATGATCTGCGAATCAAAAATGATGGGGATCGAAAGAGGATAAAACAACTCTGGGAAAACCTCGCAGTACCTTCTCCGCAACGGCGGAAGACGTATAGACAAAGGTTTCGACGGGATCTCAAAACAACTGCCAATAAAGAAAAATGCATCGGAGACCAAATACACTTGACTCAGACTTGATGTCTTGTTCTTTTCCGCAATGGCGGGTGTGAAGATAATTGGACTCCCGACTCAAAAATATTACATGCTTCCGATGGCAAGGCAAAATCAATTCAAACCGTAAAAAATCGTTGGCATCAAAGTAATCTTTGCGCAAACATTAAGCAAAACCAAAAAACTAAGCAAAATGAATTAAAGGAGGGTCCAATTTTTTTTTGAATTTTGGGAAATTGTTGCAGCTGCAACAATTGGTGACTACCTGGTGAACCCCAGATTTCTGAATTAACTTTTTCCCAGTAATAGACCGTTTAATCATTTATCTTGTAAGTTGAATTCTTCTAGATGCTTGTATTCCTAAGATGGCAAACACATGCATTTAAATCATTGATGACAGTCCATTCTTTGGAAATGGGAACACCCAAAATATTTGAAAGTCTAGATAACTCTTTTGAGGCATAGTAGGTGAGTTTTATTTTACCTCTGTCTTTGGGTAGCTTCTAGCTTGGACACCACAGGATCGTAACATATGGTAAATAGAACTATTCATTTGTTCCTCATTCCCATGCCAATTGCACTTTTGTGCCCTTTTGAACTTTTGTTCTTTTGAGTCCTCCATATGCCTTTCTTTCTGAATTTTATTCAGGCTCTTCTATCCATAGTGTCCTTTTGTGTGAGAGAAGAATTTACTTTTCAGCTCACGAACGGATAAGAACTTTTGGCAGATTGATATTCATGTTTCTGATACTTTGCTTTGATATGTATTACTTCTTTTAGGAGTTTTGACTCTTAACATCCTTTAGGATTTTGAAATTAAGGCATGGGATCATTTATATATAATAAACTATTTACCTTGCTTCCTTTCCGTGGGTCTTTTTCTATCACTCCCTAGGACATATTAGATGTGAAATGGATGGAGCCTCGAAATAGTATTCCAGACCTCTTAATTCTGAGTTATTTTCAGGGGTTAAGCAGGACTTCAATGAGTGCATAGCCATTTAGGAAAACTACTTACTAGAAGAAATTCTATCATTTCAAAATAAAAACGCACAGTCTTATCCCAAAGATTTCAGTTAATCGAGAACCCTGATGCTTTCCATGCGACCAAAGTTTGCCTCTTTTATTCAAAAACAAACCAAAATAACCAGAAATAAAAGCGGTAAATCAAAGTAAAACTACATCAAAATATTTATGTACAAGGTCATCAAATCAAAAGAAAAATAAAATTCGAGAACCAACCACTACCTGATCAATTCTGTGCCCACCCCTAAAAATCTATCAACCTATGAGTCAAGGGGCTAGGCTTGATAGCAGACATGAGATACCTAACCGTGATCTATTTCTTCTATTTTTGAAACCGAAAATGTGTTTACCGATTTACAATCAATCTCATCAACCTGTGAACCTTGAAGGAGATCAGGATGAGTGTCAGTCATATTGCTGGCTTCATTTGATGCATGATATCTTAGTTCAAGCTCCATTAGATAATTCTCCAAAACATAATTTGCAGATTCATTTTCTTCTTCCAACTTAGTGATAGTATGTTTCATGTAAGGTTCCCTTAAAATTTTGATCTGATTTCGGACCCCTTTATGAGGCAACCATAAATGTGACCAATCTGAAGCAAAATACCCCTTTAACCTCACGGACCAGTCTCGGTTTATAATAAGTCCATACCATCCGGTATGTCAGCCACCACAATATCAATAAATTGACATATCTTGTTATTTCAAGATAAACGAAAGAGAACATTCTCCATTTCTCCCACTACTTTGATATTAGTTCTGTCTAATTGTGTAACTTCCGAAGCAATAGGTTTTGGCTTCCCATTAACTTTTTTGCAAACTACGAGTGGCATAACATTCACCGATGATCCAGAATCTACCAAACAATTATGCACCTTATGGTTCAGCATTTCTAGAGTCAAAAGGAAAGGTGGGGTTCTAGCTTTCCCTTCCCCAATTGATTCGACATCTTCCTCGACAGGTTGGTTTTTGGTGGGTATCTCTTCCTCTGGTTCTTCATCATTTTCTTTGCTAACACCTACTTGGTCTTCCATAGGCTTAGCAGTTTTGTTGATTTGCTCGGAATCCTGGCTGATAATGGTGATTTTAGGTACTTTGTCCTCAACATTGTTCTTTAGTTGTCTCCTGACATTCTCTTGCAACTTCTTAATCTTTGATATTATTGAACTATCTTTATTTACCAAATTCGGGTCTTTTGTTGTCATTGGTATATTTTTAGGTTTAAGAGTACCCTTTTCTGTATCAAATAGTGAGACACAATCCCATAAACATGGTATCATTTTCTTGTTTTTATATGGTCTGATTACCTTTTTCCTCTTCATCACTGTCCTTAGTCAATTTAGAATCCAAAAGTTGATTCATCACCAACATCATTGAATTTAACCATTGAGGAAAATTCTTTTTAGAATGGGGTTGTTGGTGAAAAGTACAAAAATTATCCATCCCTACCTCTGTCAAATTCATTGATGCTGAACCGTGTGGAGGGGTGTTGAATTGGTTGTTATCTTCCCTTTTTTTGTAGTAAGGTTTATAATCTTTCTGAGATTCTTTTTCCTTCTCCAAATCTATTATTCTATTGGAAAGCTTTTGTATCATCTTTAACATCCCCTCAAAATCATGTGATTGCTCCTCTTTAGGTTTGGACAGTAATAAGGCTCTTTTCCCGGAAGTTTTTTCTCCAGATTGCCCGGGATAATCTTCTATACTTTCCTTTTTAGCCTCTACTCTTTCTGCTTCTTCATATGTCTCTGCTAACGTAGGCTTAACTTGAGATTTTGCGAACATAGCCAAGTCTGGACCTAAAGCTGAGGTATAATACTTAATCAGAACTTTATCAGAGGGATTATCAGTTGCAAATAAGTTCTTGAGGCAAGCAACAAATCTTTGATTGAAGTTGTGTACCTTTTCTTTCCTTTCTTTTTTTAAAGCACCTATACCTTTCATTAGTGCTGCATGCATCTTTTGGGCTGCATACTTACTTCTGAAAATCCTTTCAAAGGTATCCCAATATGGGATAGAGTTTGTAGGCAAACCAAAATACCATGATGCTACTGCTCCTTTAAGGGTGTGTGGAAAAAGTCTACAAACAACATCCTCATGTTCCCCAGCCCTTAATCCTTCTATACCCAAATAGAAATTTTGCAAACGGTCATCTACTACAACCTTCTCATTTGGATCAAACTTAGGTAGTAACTTTTTAGAAGGTTGCGGTAAGTCATGCAACAGAGGTGTTAAGTTCAAGGGTGATCTGGATTTCCAAGCTGGTGGTGGATTTGGTGGGTTAGGTGGTTGATTTGCATTTACACCTACCATGAGTCTGGGTGTAGAATGAGGGGGTGAAGGAACAGGAGTCCGCACAGGAGAACAGTGAGGTGTGTTTGGGCCTACTTGAAACCACTTATACTATGAAACGAGAACTCGACACAGTTCTCATTTTTCTCTCTCCTAATTTTAGTAGCTATTATTACCTTCGTTTCAAAAAGGGTTGATACCAGTATCACACATTTTCATTTTGAGGCATTTTTTGGGGCATTTGAATAATCGTTGTTGTAAAATATTTTTAATTTCTATTTTCAAGTGTTCTTTTAGAAATTTAACAAAATATCATACATTTAGAAGCAAGTTATAATGAAAAACATATACATTTTTAAAAATTTTATCTAAAATAAGACACTTTTATGGACAAAACAAGACATTTTTATTGACAAAATTGTAAAATTTTTGAGAAAATAAATACATTTAAAGCCATATTTAATGGATTTTCAGAGATTTTTTCTATAAAAATTGATAATATTTTATATTATTTTCCAAATGTGACCATTCACATAAATTCAAGAAAAACTATACCATATATATGTAAATAACATATTAGAAACATTATTTGTAGAAATTTAATTTATAAAATAAAGTATGAAAGTCAAAACATTACCAATATTTCTTATCAAAAAGTTGTCAAAGTTAACATTTTTTACAAGACATGAAACTAACCAACAATATCATGCAGGCCAAATTCTTCATCGAAATTGGAATTTTCCGAACTTGGATTTCTTCATGGACATCAATGTCCTCTTCCATTAGGTCTTCTATGTCTTCAAAATTCCCAAAGTGGTCCTCTAAAAGCATCCCTCCTAATAGGGGTTGAAGATCTTTAACATTTTCTGCATAACTGTTTCATTAAAATGAAAAAAATTACATTAAAAAAATTGCATCCATATTACATTAAATTGAATTGGTCAATATAAATGAACGCAAATAACCAATTCAACTTATTCGAGGCAATTTTTACACATCAAGGAAAAAATTGCACCTTAGGTTATTTGATCCTTCTTAAAAAATTTGTACCTTTCGTTATTTGATCCAGTTAAGTTCTTAAAAAATTACACCTCAATCTATTTGATCCATTCTTAAAAAATTACACCTCAAGCTATTTGATCCATCTAAGTACTTAATATGTCTAGGTTTAAAATCAAATCAATATGATTTAATTTTTTTAATTCAAGTGGATATTATTTGTAATTTTTTTTAATGAGAACCTCTAAATTTAAAATCAAATAAATATAATTAAAATATTTTTATTAAAACCAACCTCATATTTTTATTTTTAATAAAATCCAAGTTTAAATGTTTTTATTTTTAAGAATATCTAATTTTAATATCAAATAATAGATTTTTTTAAAGTTTTTATTATTAGAATATCATATTATTATAGATGATGAATAAAAAAGCCAAAGCCAAACAAGATACATCAAAGAGATTATGGATCAACTCTAATCATAAAAGATAATGATAGTCAATAAAAAAAATATGTTAAATTGAATTAATAGGATACATGGGAAGGTTAGAGGCCCTGCAAGCACCCAATAATAATACAACACGGTTGAAAACATATTTAAACTTTCAAGTGAATAGGTTGTATCCATTCAAAAATACCATCTCCAACACTAGACCGACATGGATCTAAACCCAAACAAACAATAGGAATCCTTTATTTGTAAATAAAGATACCCAAACTATAGTGTAACCTAACTATTTAGTGTTTTTAATTACTAGGTTTGACGTTACGATGGTTTTGAGAAATACTCTTGTTGAAACTTGCTATATGATTTCATAATAAAACTTTTGGTGTCGTGCACGATGATTGGTATTTTGGTCTGGTAATACTTTTCTCTAAGCACTTCCTTTAGTTCTTCTTTCAGCTTATTTACCAAAGACTCCTTAGGGCCACGAGAGGACTGGCAGATGTTGTCCCACATCCTGGCTATATGCTCCTCTCTAATTGAAATACTTTGGGAAATAATGACACCACATTTCATCAGAAGGCGAATGTCTTTGGGAGTGTCAATGAGGCATTCCATCAGTTGAATGAATTGCTTCAATCGTCTGCACAGAAGATACGGTCATTTGCAGAAGTTGGAGCGTGTGGGAGTCTTTGTCGAACATAACATGGTATGTCCAGTCAAACTTTATGTCAGTTGGCACCAAATTGGTATAATTCTCCATAGGTAAAAGATACATGGTCTGGATAAGAGGTATAGAGGTATGGGAAGGGCTTACATAGTTAATTAAGATGTTGAAAAACCCCCCATTAAATATGCCGTGTAGACACCCACCTCCAACAACAACTTATCGTCCAATTGTGCACGCGTAAGAGATGGCATTAGTCAGGAAGGACTTCTGCATATAGACAACAATGGTGGGAAGCTGCAACATCACACAAACAAAGTACAACAATACTCCCAATTATTGTTCCTCCACTTCCTTTTTTAACCATTGTCGTCCATGTTACACAGCATATGCCTCCGAAAGATATTGTGGACTGAAGTGGGGAAGAGAAGAGGGAGGAGGGAGCGGAGCTCCGCTCCCTTGGCCGCCAAAGAGTCACCATCACTGGTGGCACGATAAAGAGTCACCATCACTGGTGGCACGATTCTCAGAATTGCACCACCAGTGATGGCGACTCTTTGGTGGCCAAGGGAGCGGAGCTCCGCTCCCTCCTCCCTCTTCCCTTCCTCGCTTCAGTGCAATGCAAATGAGTTCCATGTTCTACTTGAATACTATCCAGAATCTCTAACAAGCATGTGGGTGATTCAAATGAATATTTTATGGGGTCGAAGACGAGGAGAGGAGGCCACCGAATTAAGAGGAGCAAGATCTGATAACAAAGATTGATATACCAATTCGTGGGAACATCTTATTAAGAATAAGATTCATTTTTCTTCTCGACAGAAGGCCATGGAGGAGGGATCGTCTTTATATGCAAGTTTAGGAGTCCATGTGAAAGACCATGCATAGGAAACAGCCGTGGGGTGTCTTTTGCATGTATGTGGTGTGGTATTTCCAATGCGTAAGAGGGAGAAGTCTATGGCTAGGAAGAGATCCACAAAATATTTGTGGAGAGGAATCACAAGCAAGCCATCACGACATGACAAAGCCAGGAAGAAAAGCATTGATGGGTGATATTTAGTGGGGTTTTTGTCAAAATATTAATTAAGTGTGTAAGTCCATATTTTTATTAATACACAATATAAAATAGCTAGATAAATACAACAACTTATAACTATATTTTCAAATACATTCATCAATTTGCATTTCAATTTAAAATAGAAAGTGTTTTATTTTAAAATCAATGTAATCTCCTCCTTTGAATTTAGGAAATCTGAAAATAATACATCTTAATCTAACCACTTTTAGTTCAAAGAATTCAAACTGTACTTTAACCATGTGAGCTTTACCAACTCAGCAAACTGTTGAGCTATAAAACTATAATTAATTATTTATTTTATATACCTATGTGGCTATCAACAAGACCATGAGGATAAAAGATAATTAAAACAGTTAGCTTTTAATGCTAGTTTCAAAACTATTATTTCGATTTAGGTGTACTAGATTAAATAGCAAATTTAAAAAAAACCAAGGTCAGTAAATTGTCATTTTAACACGAATTGCTATACCAAATTCTAGTGGGTTGGAACTTGGAGACATTTTGAAGCCTGGTTGGGGGCATTTTGGTTAGCGCTCATACTGCTCCCACGCTGATCTGCCAACCTCCTCTATCTTCGCAAAGTATGTTTACTAATTTTTCGACGACGTCGATCTTTTTAGTGAATTTCGTTTTGAGGGCCCGTGGATTATAATAACAATGAATGGAGTCGGTGGGGACATACTTTGAAATTCCCACAATTAACTTATTATTTCAATTGCGTCATCGAGAGCACCATGAAAATGGACGTGAAATTTTTGTTTGGAATGGTCAAGGCACAGCCATGGGAGACCGTAACTATAATATGTGTACTCAAGACTTCAATCTCCACGGGCGAAACGACAATAATGGCATCGGCAGAGGAGGGAAACCTAGGGAAATATGAAGGAAAATATGAAGCTACATGTTAAACAGTTTCTGGACGTTAGAGACTCTGGAGGAAGAGGGAGGAGTGAGCGGAGCTCCACTCCCTTGGCTGCCAAAGAGCCGCCATCACTGGTGGCGCGATTTTGAGAATCGCGCCACCAGTGATGGCGGCTCTTTGGCGGCCAAGGGAGCAGAGCTCCCCTCCCTCCTCCCTCTTCCCTTCCTTGCCATTGCAAATGAGTTCCATTTTCTACTTGAATACTATCCAGAGTCTCTAACAAGAATGTGTTAAAGAGACCACAAGATTCGTTGGCCTACGATCTATCGGGCAAACCTCAAGAGAACAGCAGGTATTTCTCTATGTCTATGTTTAATAAATGGCTATTAGTAGGTTTTTCTTGTTTTTTCAATTAAGAGAATATTGTTCAATTATAAGCTCACAGATCTTTGCTTGCATTTGCATTGGAGTTCTTGTAGTTAGGTTAGCTCGCTTTGCATATGTTCTGATTTAGACAATCCTACAAAGGTGCATGTACACCACCGGTCTCTGAACATTGAATCATAAACCTGAGCTCATTCAGGCCAAAATCAATTGGTCTCTATCAATAAAAGGTACTATCTAGTGGCCAGTATGCCTGGAATCACACAATCTGTTGTTCAAACTGCTATTCCAACCACTTAGATCGATTCAGAAACGCAATCTATTTTTCAAACTGCTATTCCAATGCCTTAGATCGATTTAGAAACCTGTTATACTCTGAGATCACAATTTTTTACAATAAAAGTTGCAAAGTATAAAGAGTAGTTCCCATTTCAACCAGTTAGATCGATTCAGAAAGCTGTTATACTGTGAGATCACTCTAGAAAAACCTGTCATACTCTGAGATCACCGGAAAAACCATCAGGGAGTGGAGTGCTTTAACTATTGGGATGTTCTTTTGTACTGTGTTTCACTTGAATCTAATGGTGATAGTCAAACGTGATTTCATAAACAAAATATGTTGAACGTGTCTCCTCTGGCTTAACGGTTGGTTTTCACCTCTGCTGGCGTTGTCTAAAGAATACTGAGATCAGATCCATAATCCACATTGAATCTATGTCATCCAACGTATCACTAATATACTCACGTCTTGCATTGCAGACGTTCTATCCCACAATTTTCTGTTAAAGCATACGAAATAAAGGCTGGTCTAGATTTCATCGGTGTTTGATTTTCATGTTTGTTTGAAAAGCTCAAGGATAATCTTTATAATTGACCAATCCATTATTTGTTGTATCCCCAGAACCTAACTCATTAATTAATTATGATTGACTGGATACCCATTGGTGCCACCCAGATCTTTACTTAAGGAAATGTTAAAGAAAAATGGACCCATAAAATTTTCGCCTTATGTGGGAGTCCACCAAATCTCATTAGCAACTCGAAGTTCCAATTGCCAATCCCAGTGGTCTCAATATTAATTTATAACGTTCTCATGCTCATCATAATGCTCATCATAATTTATAATTTATAGTTCTCATGCTGGTTGGTCTTTTGCAAAATCACAAAATATGTTTGACATAGCTTAAACAACCCTATTCTATTAACTTTATTCTTACAAATCTAAGATCACATTTATCGTGATTACATATTCTTACAAATCTAAGATCACATTTATCATGATTACATACGGGCGAACTTAACATCAGGAAATGGAAAAAATACAATGGCCATTTTCACAAGTAGATTCCAATGATAATAGATGGAAAAGACGGTCGTTGTTTTTTCACAAGGATATAATCTAAGTCCATTAAAGATAGAAAAAATGGGCATTCATGCATCTAATATAATTCAGAATGGTGGTCTTTTAAATAAATTATCGTTAAATTGTAACTCTGAATTATTGTTATTCAATTGCAACTACGGGTTAATTCAATGGTAAATCCGGGTCACTTCAATTCAATTGTAAATCTGCGTCACTTCAAGTTTAACCATGTGCCATTATTATTATTATTATTTTGTTTGTAAATTAGGGTTACTTTAATTAATTGTAACTATGTGTTATTATTATTATGTTTTAGGCATTTTTAACCTATTTTTTTTAATTAAAAGAATATTGTTTATTTATAACTTTGGGTACTAAAATAGACTTTTGAAACTTTGACTCAATTGCCCATTATATCAAACTTTGGGTATCAAAATAGACTATTTGAAACTTATGTCCAATTGTCCATTATATTAAGTTAGCCTGGGTAGGAGCATTCAAGGCTTCTTCAGAGTTAAAAATGGTAAAAATGGTCACTAGAGTAAGGGTTTCTGTTGAGGTGATTTGAGAGGAAATAGTATTGAAGTTAAAACTATTTATAAGAGTACTAGAGTGAGGGGTTTCTCTTGAGGTGACTAAAGAGGAAATATTATTGAAGTTAAAGGTGTTTATAGGAGTATCAGGTATGACTCGAATAGAAAAAGTCCACACAATTTTGAATTTTTTGTATTTTATGTATATGATTTTTTTTTAATTTTAATATTTTATAAATATATATATGATGACAATTTTTTTAAACATGTTAGTATTTCCTATTAAATTAGTTTATGAGTATATGTTATACCAAATTTTTTAAAAAGATGAATATATATATATATATATACAAGGTTGACAACTTTTTAAAATTAGTTGAGATATGATTGTAATATATATATTAAAATTAGTTGAGATATGATTTATAATCTATGGATTATATTGTATTGGGTTGCAACATTGAATTGTATTAATGTATATTTTTTTGAATGTTAACTAATAAAAAATGAAAGATAATGATCATTGTTTTTAATATTTAAGTAACGGTTTACAAGTGGTCTTAGATTATTTAAGATGTATTATTTTCAGATTTCCTAAATTCAAAGGAGGAGATTACATTGATTTTAAAATAAAACACATTCTGTTTTAAATTGAAATGCAAATTGATGAATGCATTTGAAAATATAGTTATAAGTTGTTGTATTTATCTAGATATTTTATATTGTGTATTAATAAAAATATGGACTTACACAGTTAATTAATATTTTGACAAAAACCCCACTAAATATCACCCATCAATGCTTTTCTTCCTGGCTTTGTCATGTCGTGATGGCTTGCTTGTGATTCCTCTCCACAAATATTTTGTGGATCTCTTCCTGGCCATAGACTTCTCCCTCTTACGCGTTGGAAATACCACACCACATACATGCAAAAGGCAACCCACGGCTGTGTCCTGTGCATGGTCTTTCACATGGACTCCTAAACTTTCATATAAAGACGATCCCTCCTCCATGGCCTTCTGTCGAGAAGAAAAATGAATCTTATTCTTAATAAGATGTTCCCACGAATTGGTATATCAATTTTTCTTATCAGATCTTGCTCCTCTTAATTTGGTGGCCTCCTCTCCTCGTCTTCGACCCCATAAAATCTTGGTGCGATTTGGTATTGATCATGCAATAGGTAGACTGGTGAAACAAAACCTAAGTTTCTTGGAGCATTCAGAGTGGAGTGAAGCCTAGATATTTGCAAGTTGCATAGAACATTTGAAGTCAACAAATTGTTGAATTTGTGATGTAACTATCATTCAATGAAGACCTATGATATATTTCCTCCATTTAACTATTTGTGCTTTGTGGGAGAGAATGTAACCACTTGGAGTTGGAATTGCAAATGTATGAGAGAATTTCATACATTTGTTCTGAGCTTATGATTATTGTTAGCATAATAGGTCATATAATGAATTGAATAATAATTCATTCACCCCATTATATAATGAATAGAGTATCTTAATAATAAAAAAATTGTGTTTACATGAATATGATCTTGTTAAATAATGGATTAATATAACAAGGTATTGTGATTTGTATAATGAGTGGATTCATGTCAATACATTATGACATTACATTACATCATGACATTACATTATGTCAATACATTATGCCATTTTTTTAATATAATGTTGTTGGGGGATTTAGGGGGTGGCGTTTTAAGTTTTGTAACTGTAGTGTTATTGGGGGGTTTAGAGGGTTAGGGGTAGGGGTGTGTTTAATTTTTTTTAATGTAATCTAATGGGGGGTCATGAGTTAGGGATTTAATTTTATATATATATATATATATATATATCCAATCGTTCATGTGCAGAAAATATAGACTCTAATGGGGTGCTAGAATCGATGGATGAGTTTGAATAATTTCACATGAAACATTTTAGATGTTTTTATTAATATGATGTTCGTAATTGAAACTCTAAAGGATTTTTTGATCATTTATATGAATAATTTGTTCTTGTAGAGTCTAATATATGATTTCATTATGAATCACAACATAATTTGTTTGATTTTAAATGGTTAGAGTTGTGAAATTATTTATGAAATATTTGTTTTTGTTTAATATGCAAGTTTCAAAAAAGTTGTAATTTATGTCTTGAAGAAAAAATGTTTTTCCAATTTAGGGGTTGATTTCAAAGTTTTTGTAAACAACATTATGGCATGTTTAGGCCATGGCTCTATTTTTTACCCTGAAAAAAAAAACTGTGTATACTGGTATCAACACATTTCTATTTGGGTGGTGTTTTTGGTGTTTTTTATGCAAAACTCGTTGTTTTTATGGATAGAGTTCTCGTTCTTAGTATAAATTTCTTGTTTCATAGTATAAGTGGTTTTGATTCAAAGGCTGAACAACCTCCTGTAATGCTACTTCTACTAAATCTTCCCAATCTCCAACCAACACTGAATCTTCCAATATAGGACGGTCTTTCTTCTTGTATTCTCTTCGGGGTAAATCAAGGATAATGGGTAATCCTCCAATACTCTTTACATAAGCCCGCGTGTGTCTTCTTAGTTCATTTACCACTTGGTTGTCCACAGTAAACAAATTCTCTCTATTCTCTTGATTATTTGGGTCAAGGAATAAATTGCTTTCAAAACTATCACTGGTGGAGTTATTTCGAGGAAATGGATTTCCCCGGCTAGCCATGCACTGGCTTCCCTCCTTCTAGCGCCAGAAACTGTTGAGGCCTGGAAATTCGTAGGAAACAACAGCAAGGGATTCTCCCCAGTCAACGTTCCCAACTAGCCCGTGACTGTTAGGTGTACGGAATCCGTCCGGTTTGCAGTCTGGCTACCATAGGTCAAGTAACAAAAATAAAAGGTTTTATTGGTTGCGGCCCGGTCCACCATGTATATTTTTGTATTTTTAGTTTTAAGTATGACATGCAAGTGCCTATCTAAAATGCAGATTGATTAAGAATACAAGGAGTGGTCACAATGTGATGCGCAGGTTCTTACCTCTCGTCTTAGACTCTCTTGCATCTGAATCACACACAGAAATAAATTAAAACTAACTACCTAACCTATCCATAGGGAGAAAGATTATCATTTATTAATCAGTAATGTATTTTGTGCATGCATTATGAAAAAATCATAGATAGCTGTGTTGAGACCTGGAAATTCATAGGCAACAATGGCAAGGGATTCTCCCTAGTCAACATTCCCAATTATCCCGTGACTGTTTGGTGTAGGGAATCCGTCCGGTTTGCGGTTCGGCTACTGTAGGTCAAGTAACAAAAAATAAAGGTTTTACTGGTTGCGGCCTGGTCCACCATGTGTATTTTTGTATTTTTTACTTAAAGTATGATATGCACATGCCTAATTAACATGCATGGTGATAAAGGATGCAAGGAGTATTCACAAAGTGATGCACAGGTTCTTACCTTTCGTCTTAAAACTCACAAGAACCTAAATCACACATAAAGCAAGAAAGGAATACTAACTAGGCTATCTCTAGAGAGCTAGATAATAATTCATGAGTAATGCAATACCGTTCACGTGTTAGGGTAAATCACAGATAGATGTTCTTATAACCAAACATATAAACATGAATAAAAGTATACATGATAAGATAGCTCATTAACAGTTAAAAATCCCATTACTCATAGTGGAAAACATCACAGAATATGCTAGAGAACATTCAGGCAAAGAACATAGATTCAGAAGGTCAGAATGCTCTCACAGTTAATGAAACACAGTAAAAAATGAAATAGTTCCCCTTCAACATTGTTCATTTTATCACATTGAAACATTCCACATAGCACCTTTTCCAACAGGAAAAATTTGCAATTTCTCATTGTAAAACGAAATAGTTCCTCTTACAAACAATAGTTCACAAGTTTGTCCATGGGAAAATCCCCCGTAAGTTCTAACTTTCCTATATTTAAACTAAAATGCTAATCGCTTGCGTTACCCCCAAAATCTATGACCTTTCGGTCCCCCAAAACGTTTAGTATCCTCAATTTTATCTTTTCTGTGCACACTTATGATCCCCTTGGTAACTACCAGATCCTTCCAAGTCTGGGTCTTTGTCATCATTCGTTTTCCTTCTTTCCCGTTTACTCTCCTTGGGACCCTGCAGGTTTCGATTCGATATTTGCTAACACTGTCCAGCTCCCTTCTGCCACTTGTCTCCCAGCCACGCCTTTGTGCACTAATTCTTTGTAAAAGTTTCTTGAATCCATCTACAATTAAACAACATCTATCATTCATTGGGATTGTATTTTTAATAAAACAAACTATATCTACCCAAACGAGTAATCATCAAGAAAGACCGTGTATTGCACTCTTGCTCTAAAACCTTGACAGGTGCCAGCACCACTATCTAGTCTACGCATGGGTTTAAAACCTCACCAACGGGGGGAAAAGAAAACTCATTGATGGCTCAAAACACTAAACATCGGTAGGGTAGACTCATTTAAAGCCGCATAAGTGGGTCTTAACAGGCGAAGGGCACTGCGAAACCATTTAAGCCTATCGGAGTTGGAAGATTTATGACCTAAACATGTGGGCGGGAAAGCTTCCAGTCAGAAATCAGAAAGACATCGACGTTGGAAGACAAGTCATTTGCACAGCTGCAACGGCGGAAGGAAATAGACTACAGACACGTAACTAAAAACCGATACGCATCGATGGGTGGACCACTTATATTTTGGGTACTTAGCTGCTTTGGGAGCTGCAACGATGGAAGATAAACACACAACAACCTCTGATCAAAACATACTTTGATGCCTGATCAATAAAAATGCCATGTGTTCGAAACAACTTTTAAAAATTAGCAATGGTCAAAAAAAATTGTTTTACCTCTGAAACAACGGCTTTCAAAAAAAAAACAAATGGTCCAATTCGTCTTTGACTATCAAAAGAAAACAAAATAGACTCCAAAATCCACGACCCACAACCATTACAAACATAAGCAATTTTTGAAAACAGGTTGAGAGTTAATCTTCAAAATAATCCAAAATTGAAGCATGACCAAAATTTTACGGATCCAAACGATTCAAAGTAGTATTAAAATCATGAGGGGGGTCCAAAATTCAAAAATTTTGGGGAAAACAGTTGCAGCTGCAACAATTGGCAATTACCTGGTGAAACCAGATCTCTAGAGGACTATTCCTTGAGTGACCGACTATTTAACAATAAACATACCTATTGAATTCTTCAAGCTATCTGGATTTCTCAAATAATGAAGATATGCACTTTTAATCATTGATTATAGTCCGATTTGGGAGAGTGGAAACCAAGACTTTTCAAGTCAAGATAACTCTTTTGAGGCCTAAAGATGAGTTTCATTTTTACCTCTATCTGCAGGTAGCTACCGGCTTCGACACCACAGGATTGTAGCATATGGTAAACAGAAATATTCATTTGTTCCTCATTCCCATGCCACTTTAGCACTTTTTGTGCTTTTGGACTTTTGTCCTTTTCATATGAGTCCTCCTGTATGCCTTTCTTTCTTAATTTTAATTCAGGCTCCTCTGTCCCAAGTGTCCTTTTGTGTGAGAGGTGTATTCATGTTTTAGCTCACGAACGAAGAGGAACTTTTGGCGATTTAGTACTTATATGGTTCCGCATTTGTTTTGATATATAATGCTATCATAGGAGATTTTGACTCTTATTTGCCTTTTGGCATTCTTTTCTTGGCATGGGATCATTTGTATCTAACATACTGTTTACCTTGCTTCTTTCCATGGGCCCTTTGCTGTCACTCCCTAGGACATTTTAAATGTGACATGGATGGATCCTCAAAATAGTATTCCAAACCCTTTGATTCTGGTTTATTTCACAAGGGTTAAGCAGGAATTCAATGCGTACATAGCTATTCGAGAAAACTGCTAAAATGGAAGAAGTTCTTTTAGATAAATAGCAATACATAGTCTTATATCCAAGAAATTCAATCAATCCAAAATTCTGATGTTCCCCATGCAACCACGGGTTTTATTGAAATGGATAGAAATTTAAACTAAAACAAAATTGAAAATCATGACTCAAAGAAAAAGGTCAGGCCAGATTATTTATATACACAATAGAAGGACACAAAAATCAGGAAAAATAAGGTTTAAGAACTAAGCCATTTACTGGCAAGTTCTCTTTCCACCCTTGTAAATATTGCAACCTGTAAGTTGAAGGGCCAAGCTTAGCTGCAATCTGGAAAGGACCTACCCACAACTGCTGGAACTTCATGTGTTTTCCTTTCTCATCGTGGGGGTGGTCCCACTTGAGGACCAAATCTCCCACCTCAAATTCTTTTGTTCCTGCCTTGTGTTTATCGAACCATCTTTTTATTACCTCTTGTTGTTGCTTAAAGCACTCTCTAGCTTTAGATCGAGATTCGTCTTCTTTTAGGAGATTATATATCCTCATTTTCAAGACTTCATTATCCAACCCTCTAGATTCTTGGGCTATTATGGAAGAGGGTAACATGATATTGGGGGGAAGAATGGATTCTTTACCATACACAAGGGTATACAGAGACACTCCTATTGAAGACTTGGGGGTGACTCTATTAGCCCAAAGGGTGTTTGGTAGCGCTGAGTGCCAACTCCTTTGGTTTTCTATCATGGTCTTCTTTAAAATCATAATTAGGTTTTTGTTGGTAGATTCAACTAAGCCATTTCCTTGTGGATAATAATTAGCAGAGTAATGCAACTCAATCCCTTTCTCGTGAGCAAAAGCAGTTAATTTCATTGAGGAAAAATAAGTAGCATTATCAAAAACTAAAGAAACTGGAACTCCAAACCTGGTCATAATATGGTTTTGTAAGAAGTTTATGACCGCGTCCTCATTCATTTTACGCAGCGGGATGGCTTCAACCCGGCGAGTGAAGTAATTGGTTGCAGTCAGAATATACTTGTGTTGTAGGGAAGAATTCAGCCTTATCTCCCCAATAATATCCAACCCTCATTGCTAGAATGGCTCTGTGATCATCACAGGCTTCAGTGGTCCAGCTGCTTTAGGCTGTCTTTCGCTACACCTTTGACAAATGTCGCACTTCCTGACATAGGCGTGTGCATCTTTGAAAAGCGTGGGCCAATAGTATCCGGCTCTGAGAATTTTGTGAGCTGTAGTATCTCCTGAAAAATGTCCCCCAGTAGGCCTGTCATGCACATCTGTCATTACCTTCTTTGCATCTTCTTTTTCTAATCATCTAAGAAGAACTCCGTCGCAATATTTTCTGAATAATATTCCTTCAATAATTTGATAGGAGGCTGATTAAAGACGCAACTCTCTTCTTTGCTTAGAGTTCCAGTGTTCTAGCAGCGATCCTTTCTGAAGGTAATGCACAAGATCTCGATGCCAAGACTCAGGGACTGTGAACAGAGGGCATGCAACCATCAGATGTAATTCAGCCTCGTCTTCCCAGGCCTGCTCTTCATTGTTTCCATTTCCAGTCATTAACTTGCACAATCCTTGCCCTTTAACTATACCAACTGCCTTGAACTCGAGGTCATACTCTTGAAGAGCCGTTACACAATTACCCCTTCCTTCTCCTAACTCCTATACAAAATAAGACCTTATAGCTGGGTGTGGGACGATTACCTTGGTTCGGTTTTTTAATATGTAGGGCCTAAATTACTTCACTGCTTTAAACACTGCGTAAGATTGTTTACCAATAGCCAGGTAATTTAGTTCGGCCCCTTGTAGACCAGTGCTCATAAATGATATGGGGAACTCATCTCCCCCATCTTGCTTCTGAGTAAGCACAGCTGCTAGTGAATCATCAGATGCTAACGTGTACAGAATGAAATCTTTATCGAAATCTGGGCTCTTTAGGGAGGGTGCATGCGTAACAGCAGTTTTTATCTTGCTGAATGCATTTTTCAACCTCAATCCACTTAAATTGTACACTTTGCTTCACCATTTGCTGTAGAGGTTTGACAATTTGAGCGAATTCCGGCACAAATCTTCACACGAATTTTATCGTTCCCATAAATGATTGCATCCCCTTTTTATTATGGGGCAATGGGATCTGTTCAATGGCCTTGATCCATTCTGGGTCTATAGAAATTCCCTTCTTTGAAACTACGTGACCCAACAACTTACCCTCCATAACAGTGAACACACACTTCTTGGGGTTGAGTGAGATACCATATTTCTTGTAGCGTTCAAAAATATGCTTTAGATGAAACGCGTGTTCTTCTCTCCTCTTTGAAAATATCGTAATATCATTGAGATACACTATAGCACTACGTCCAATCAAACCGCAGAAAGCTATGTCCATATCCCTCTAGAATGTAGCTCCATCGTTTATAAGCCAAAAGGGCATTCTTCGGTAAGCGAAGGTTCCCCATCTAGTCCTGAATGTTGTCTTCAATCTGTCTTCTTCGGCTACTAATACTTGATTGTAGCCTAAGAATCCATCTAATAAAGGAAATAGTTCAGAACCTGAGACCATTTGTAGTAGTTGCTCCATGGGTGGAACAAGATAATTGTCTTTATCCAAAGTGCGATTTAAATTTCTGAAATCCACACATAGCCTGATTTCTCCATATTTTTTCCTTACTAGTACCAGATTAGAAACCCATTCAGAGTGTCTGACCTTAAAAATAACTCTAGCATCCAGTAATTTCTTAACTTCACTTTGGATTAGAGGCTCCAACTTTGGGTGCATTTTCCTTAAAGGTTGTTGATAAGGTTTGACTCCAGATTTGATGGGGATAACATGCTGGATGATACTGGTGTCATATGTCTTCAGATCTTCGTATGTCCAGGTGAAAACATCTTTATATTGATTAAAGAGACTGATGAACTTATCTCTTTCCGCTGGTGAACAACATTTTCCAAGATTCACGTATTTGGGCTTTGTCTCAGTCCCTAGATTTATCAATTCGAACTGTAGGGATGAGCTGTGATTCTTCACGTTTGCTGGTCTTCTAAATTTCTCATTTAAATCAAACATCCACTCTAAGGTTCTGACTCCTTTAGGGATGAAATTATCAAATTTCAGCTCAGACTGATGTTCTTCATCATCAATAATCGCCCCTTTAAATACTTCATCATTCGTTAAGCATTCTATAATATGTTGATTGTCGTCGAACACTCATAGGTTGGTAATCATGTCTGGAACCGAGGGCCTGAAAAGAAGTTCAACAGAGCACCGATTATTAGTAGGCACAAGCCTAGCAGCTTCTGTGGCCAAAAGGTTAGCAGCTGCATTCTTAAGTCTTGGAATTGATATAATATTGAATGCATTAAAACATTTGAGCAAATCCCATACCTCATTTTGATAAGCTTTTAAGTGAGGAGAAATACAATGTATTTGATTCCGAATCTGTTTTACAATTATTTCAGAATCTCCAAAAACTTTTAGATTATTTACCTTTAATTCGATTGCTTTCCTTAAACCTTGAACCAACGCTTCATATTTAGCTGTCTTGTTTGTACATTCAAACTCTAACCTACATGAAAGAAAGTGTTTGTTCTTCTCGGGGTCTATCAGGACACAACCGGCCCCAGACCCTTCTAACGTTTTAGATCCATAAAAAAAAAGAGTCCAGAAATCACTAACTACTATATGGGAATCTACTCCTACTGCTAAGTTTACTATTTTACAGTCAATTTCATCAGCCTGTGAAAACTGAAGGAGATCAGGTTGAACGTCTGATGTATCACTGGCTTCTTCTGCTAGGTAATTTCCTAGTTCTAACTCAATAAAATAATTTCCCAACATAGAATCCACTGGTTCGTTGTTTTCCTCAAGCTGAGTAACGTTGTATTTCATATGGGGCTCCCTCAAAATTTTGATTTGATTCGAGCTTCCTTTATATGGGAGCCACAGATGTGACCAGTCTAAGGCAAAATATCCGTTTAGCTTTGTAGACCAGTCTCTACTCAAGAAAATCCCATAAGCGTCTGGTATATCAGCCACCATGATATCAATAACTTGACACACCTTATCATTTGAAGACAGGTGAACTAGGACATCCTCCATTTCCACAATCACCTTCACATTCGTCCTATCCAACTAAACAACCCTTCAAGTGGATGGCTTAGGCTTCCCATTTATCCTTTTGCAGACTGATATTGGCATGACGTTAACCGATGCCACTGAGTCTACCAGGAAATTATGCATGTTGTGATTAAAAATTTCAAACATGAGGAGGAAAGGTGGATTATTGTTCTTAGACTTACCCCCAATGCTTGCTTCCCTGATTTCTTCTTCTTCCTTGGGTCGATTGTAAGTGGGCAGTCTCTCCTCTGATGCTTCAAGCGCTTTCAAAAGTTTTTCTTTCTGCTGTGGAACCTTACACATTTCAAATAATGAGATATTCGCCCTTACCTTTTTTATATCTTCCACAATGTCATAATCCATCTAAGGTTTGGTGGGATGCGATTTATCACCATTCATTTTTTCTTCATTAGGCTTGGCAAACATATCCTTTTGTCTAGGATCTTGACTGGTGATGGTGAATTCGGGGATTTTATCAGCTGAGGAATTATTTTGAAATTTCTTAACATTTTTCTGAAGCCTTTTAATCTTTGGGAGCACGAGACTATATTCTTTCACCAACCCTTGGCTCCCTGTTGTTATATTCGTTTCTATGGCATCCTTGTATTCCCAATTCCTTTATTCCTTGGCATCAAATAACGAGACAGAGTTCCATAGAACCATGGTCTCATCCTCTTGTTCTTTCGTTGACGTATTACTGTCTTTTCTTTCTTCATCTCCATCTTCTGTTAATTTAGAGTCCAATAGCTGATTCATCACTAATGTCATCGAGTTTATCCATTGAGGACAATTCTTTTCAGAGTGAGGTTGTTGGTGGAAAGTGCAGAAATTGTCCATTTCTACCTCTGTTAAATTCATAGACGCCGAATTGTGTGGAGGGGGTTGGGATTGATTGTTTTCCTCCCGTTTCTTGTAATAGGGCTTGTAGAACTTTTGGGATTCCTTTTCCTTTTCCAAGTCTATGATTCTGTTAGAAAGCTTCTACATCATTTTCACCATACTTTCAAAATATGGTGATCGCTCTTCCTTAGGCTTAGTAAACAACAAGGATTTCCTTCCCACATTTTTCTCTCCTGATCGTTCGGGATAATCTTCGATACTTTCCCTTTCAGCCTCTACTTTTTCCGCCTCCTCATAGGTCTCTAGTAAAGTGGGCTTGGCCTTTATTTTGGTGAACATGGCCAACTCGAGTCCAAAAGCTGAGGTATAGTATTTAATTAGGACTTTATCCGAAGGTCTTTCATCTTCAGAAAAATTCTTAAGGTACGCTGCAAATCTTTGGGTGAAGTTGTGCACCTTCTCCTTTCTCTCTTTCTTTAAAGCACATAGTCCTTTCATGAGGGCTACATGAGTCTTTTGGGCCGCATATTTACTTCTAAAAATCCTCTCGAAGGTATCCCAATCAGGGATAGAGTTTTCAGGCAAACCAAAGTACCATGATGCTGCAGTTCCTTTAAGGGCGTGTGGGAAAAGTCTGCAAACTAAATCCTCATGCTCCCCAGCCCTTAACCCTTCTATTGCCAAATAGAAAATTTGCAGGTGGTCATCTACTAGTATCTTCTCATTTGGGTCGAATTTGGGCAGCATCTTTTCAAAATATTGGGGTAAATCGTGCAGCGGAGGTGCTAGGTTTAAAGGTGATCTGGCTTTTCAGGCACGTGGTGGGTTCAATGGGTTGGGTGGTTGATTTGCATTTATGCCTGCCATGAGTCTGGGTGGAGAGTGAGGGGGTGAGCGGATAGGAGTATGAAAAGGAGAACTGTGAGGAGTATCAGGGCCTTCTTGATTCAAAGGAAGTACAACTTCTTGTAAGGCTGTTTCTACAAGTTCTTCCCAATCCCCAACCAACACCGAGTCTTCCAATATAGGATGATATTTCCTTTTATATTCTCTTCTGGGAAATTTGGGGATGATAGGAAATCCTCCAATATTCTTCACATATTCCCTAGTGTGTCTTCTTAGGTTATTAACAACTTCGTTGTCAACAGAATACAAATGTTCTCTACCCTCTCCTTCTGGAATTGGGTTAGGAAACACACTGGCTTCTGAAATGTTACCGGTGGAATAGTTTCAGGAAAACGGGTTTCCTCAGCTAGCCATGCACTGGCGGCCCTCCTTCTAGCCCCAAAAAAATGTTGAGGCTTGGAAGTTCGTAGGAAACAACAGCAAGGGATCCTCCCCAGTCAATGTTCCCAATTAGCCCGTGACTGTTTGGTGTAGGGAATCCGTCTAGTTTGTGGTCTGGCTACCGTAGTTCAAGTAACAAAAAATAAAGGTTTTATCGGTTGCGGCCCGGTCCATCGTGTGTATTTTTGTATTTTTTACTTAAAGTATGATATGCACGTGCCTAATTAACATGCAGGGTGATAAAGGATGCAAGGAGTATTCACAAAGTGATGCGCAGGTTCTTACCTTTCGTCTTAAAACTCACAAGCACCTAAATCACACATAAAGCAAGAAAGGAATACTAACTAGGCTATCTATAGAGAGCTAGATAATAATTCTTGAGTAATACAATACCGTTCACGTGTTAGGGAAAATCACAGATAGCTGTTCTTATAACCAAACATATAAACATGAATAAAAGTATACATGATAAGATAGCTCATCAACAGTTAAAAATCCCATTACTCATAGTGGAAAACATCATAGAATATGCTAGAGAACATTCAGGCAAAGAACATATATTGAGAAGGTCAAAATGCTCTCACAGTTAATGAAACACAGTAAAAAATGAAATAGTTCCCCTTCAACATTGTTCATTTTATCACATTGAAACATTCCACATAGCACCTTCTCCAATAGGCAAAATTTGCAATTTCTCATTGTAAAACGAAATAGTTCCTCTTACAAACAATAGTTCACAAGTTTGTCCACGAAAAAAGCCCCCGTAAGTTCTAACTTTCCTATATTTAAACTAAAATGTTAATCGCTTGGGTTACCCCCAAAATCTCTGACCTTTCGGTCCCCCAAAACATTTAATATCCTCAATTCTATCTTTTATGTGCGCACTTATGATCCGGTTGGTAACTGCCAGATCCTTCCAGGTCTAGGTCTTTGTCGTCATTCATTTTCTTTCTTTCCCATTTACTCTCCTTGAGACCCTGTCGGTTTCAATTCGATCTTTGCTAACACTTCCCAACTCCCTTCTGCCACTTGTCTCCCAGCCACGCCTTTGCGCAGTAATTATTTGTAAAAGTTTCTTGAATCCATCTGCAAGTAAACAACATCTATCATTCATTGGGATTGTATTTTTAATAAAACAAACTACATCTACCCAAATGAGTAATCATCAAGAAAGACCATGTATTGCACTCCTGCTCTGAAACCTTGACAGGTGTCGGCACCACTATCTAGTCTATGCACGGGTTTAAAACCTCAATAACGAAGGGAAAAGAAAACTCATCGGTGGCTCAAAACACTAAACATTGGCAGGGTAGACTCATTTAAAGCTGCATAAGTGGGTCTTAACAGGAGACAGGCACCATGAAACCATTTAAGGCTATCAAAGTCGGAATATTTATGACCTAAAAATGTGGGCGGGAAAGCTTCCAGTCGAAAATCGAAAAGACATTGACGTCGGAAGAAAAGTGATTTGCATAGCCGCAACGACGAAAGGAAAAAGACTACAGACATGCGACTGAAAACTGATACGCATTGGTGGGCGGAGCACTTATATTTCGGGTACTTAGCTGCTTTGGGAGCGGCAATGGCGGAAGATAAACACACAACAACCTTCGATCAAAACATACTTTGACGCCCGATCAATAAAAATGCCAAGTGTTAGAAACAACTTTTAAAAATTAGCAATGGTAAAAAAAAATTGTTTTACCTCTGAAACAGCGGCTTTCCAAAAAAAAAAAAATGGTCCGATTCGTCTTTGACTATCAAAAGAAAACAAAACAGATTCCAAAATCCGTGACCCACAGCCATTACAAACATAATAAATTTTTGAAAACAGGCCGAGAGTTAATCTTCAAAATAATCCGAAATTAAAGCATGACCAAAAATTTTACAGATCCAAACGATTCAAAGCAGCATTAAAATCATGAGGGGGATCCAAAATTTGAAAAATTTGGGGAAAACAATTGCAGCTGCAACAAGCTGATACTTCTTTAAAAATACATGAACATTTAAAAATATTTGAACAACCAGATAGCCAATTGTTTATGAACAATGTTCATTACTCATAGTGGAAATTTTCATAAAATAAACCAGAGATCATTCATACAAGAACATAGGTTCAAAGAGTTAGAATGATCTCACAGTTAATGGATATAAAGCTGAAAATGAAAAAGTTCCTCTTCAACAAATCCATACCATAACATTTGAACATTCCACCAAGCTTTCTCCAACATGCAAACTATAAATATCTATTTCAAAAGGAAATAGTTCTTCTTACAATATGTCTTCACCAATCTAACTTGGAAAAAGTCCCTCTCTTATCTAAATCTTCTATATTTATACAAAAAGAAAAAAACTGTTGGGCTGCCCACAAATGACTCTTGGGCTTCCCCAACGCTTCACCTCCCATGCTTTGCTTTCATTAAGTGCTTATAGAATTTACAATATATTACAATAAACAAATAAAAGGCTCATGAGAAGGGTCCCGCTTGACTATTCAAAAACTTCTTCCACACTGAAGCCTCTGAGGTAATGCTTTCAAACTCAGAAGGTTCTAGGAAATGAATATTTATTTCGAATTTAGTAGCTTGGTTTCTTAATACTTCTATTCTAGCTAAGCTCAGGGGAAGTTGGTCATCTAACAACTACACACTAACCGCGGCATGAGCTACTTCATTATTCAGGGTCTGCTCATCAATGGCTTTGATGTGTTGGATCCTTTGCCCATCCTCCTGATATCTTCTCTGCAACATCTCCAAAAACAGGCTATGCTATGGAAATGTATCCATTCTTTGCTCAGATTCAACCTGGCAATGATTATACATAATCAAAATTCTCCTGAAGAATTATGCACAAGCCCCCTTTGTCTTCTTAACATCCTTCTTGAATTATTCGGCTGTGTTTATGGAAAACTCTAGTAAGTCATAGTCTTTCCTCAGGGCTTGTTGATCTTTTGATGGTAGATTTACAAGGTTTTCTTCATTCGCTTCTACTCTCACCATTCTTCCTGTCAGGACTTCTAAGATATCCTACGATCTGTCAAAAAAATATGAAGAGGTTTCCAAAATCTCTTCTAGCCAATTGTCCACCTGCAAGACCTTGCACCTTTCTTCCTCTATGGCCACTTGCCACTGGTGCATCTTGCTCCTCTGTGCTAGAACATGCTCCTTGAAAGGATGAAGACTGACCTGCTGTTCCTTGGCCTCTTCTAGAGCTGCTATTAATGAGGTAATATGTTCTTTAAGCTCTGCATTCTGCCCCTGAGATTTCCTTTCCGATTCCTCCAAGGTAGCTTTCTGTAGCTCCAATTCCCCTATCTTTCCTAATAGTTTTTCCTTTTCTGTTCTTAACTCTTGACATTCCTGCTACAAATTCTCCATACTTCCTTGGGCAACCTTCATATATTTCTGCTCGACTTGGAGGAACTAGAGCTCAGCTTTTGAAGACTTTATTTCATGTTGTATGTCTTCAAACTTCCTCTTCAATCTATTATTTTCTTCTCTCTCTCTTCTCAAGGTATCTTTTAGCTAGGCAGTATAATTCTTTGACTGTTGAAGACCAGTCATTATTTGATCTACAATGTCCTCAAATGCATGGATCAATGCAGCCCCATCTCTGATGGTGAATCTGGGGTCCTTGTATATCCCATATACTACGGTTGTATCATTTATCATTTTACTCAACTGCTCCCCAGTCTTGACCTTTCTCTTGGTCCTCTTCACTATTATTTTCCTTTCTCTATCATAAAAAATAGTGTTGAAATCTGGTACCTCCTCCCCTTTCTTCTGCTCAAAAGGGATTATCCTAAGGATAGGGACCATGGCCTATCCTTTTGTGCCGCCAGCATCTTCCTTGAGATCTTGAATATCAAGGTTCCCCAAGTCCTGAGCCTGATAATCTACAGGATTAGAAGCTAATTTCTCTGTCACTCCCCCTGTCAGCTTTATCCTTTCTGCTTCCTACTTTTTCAGTTCCTCATCCATATTTCTTTTCATTTCCTCCTCTTCACTTTGAGCAGCTTCTTCTGCATTTCTAGCTTCTTCTTGTTCGGCTCTTCTCTTTTCTTCCTCCTCACCTTTGAGCCAGCTTTCAGCTTCATGTGCTAGTATCCTAGCATCTTCATTTATTTTTCTAGCTTCTTCCTCCTCAGCCTTTTCCTGCTCATCTTGTCCTTTCCCGCCTTTGGTGGTGATTTTCTTTTTAAATCTTCTTCTTAAAGCTGTTATATTTTTTGCACTGCGAAAAATGGATTCCTCCTTATCCCAGTGGCTGGTGTATTCAAAATGTACATTCGCCTCCCTACAGTGCTCTGCCAATTTATTCCAGGAATCATTCCTATGGAAATTCATTTCCTGAAAATGGAATTTCCCCAATTCCTCCACAAATTCATCATCCTTCTTCACTCTTGTGAATTTATAGCTTCCCAATCTGAATGGTAAAGGAGGGTAAGCCGCTTTCTTATGCTTGAATAAAAATCTCCCTATGCCATCTAAGAAGACCTGTCTAACTACCTCCTTGTGCACTACATAGTCAGTGGCATACTTTGGCAGTAGTGAGGGTGCTCTGGAGCATCCATACATTCTGAAGTACAATCTATCCTCTGTTAAGTAGTAGTCTGCATATTCTTTAAACACCTACAATTTTTCCTCCGACATGTAGTTGCACTCCTTTAAGAAGATCAAAGTATATAATGGCATGATGAAGTGCTCACACACTTCTCTATAGTGACTGTGGTACTTGTATGCCCAAAGTGGTTTGTAAGCTGAGTAGACTGGTGTTCTCTCTTGGTCCCAAATACACCTCAGGTTTGGGAAGGGTTGATTGCATAGTATGCAATCAATCAGTATATAGCTCATATAGAACTCTGATCTCTTCTAGGACACCCCTCCTAATGCTAAAGCAATGTAAGCTGAGAGGCTATTGGACACAATGTTTGCCCAGTTGAACACTGTCCCCTGTGTTGCAACATAGAAAATGATAGGCACCCACTCCAACTTGAAGCTTTTACTATGGGCCCTTTCTGAAAATCCTGTTCAACATCAGGGAAATGAACCTATAAGGGGTTCTTAGAGTGGCAGTGTCATATTCCTTAGACAGTCTAGTCCTAAAGCTCTTTCCGGGCACCAGCATTCTCTTCAGTGTCTCGACTAGGTCCATCTTAATTGCCTTTAGCCAGTCTTTAGTCAAGTATACCTATGCTTCTGGTAAGTTGTAGGCCAGTGATACATATCCAGGGCTATAGGAAGCATAACCCTATTTATCAACATTTGCCAAAATCATGGTGGTTACATCTGCCCTAGGAAAAATCCACCCAATCACCTCTGAGCATGGAAAAAGCTCAGGTCTGGTGGCCACTCTCATCAATGCAGATCTCTCTATATTGGCATAGATGGTTTCTTCTTCAAAACCTATGTCAGATACTTCTTGACGTGTTATTAATCTATAAATTTCCCCCCATTTATATTCAAGTTCTATACCAACTATGCATTTGGTGTCCTTGTAGGTATACTCAACTCTGGTGACAATCTCAACTTCGGGTTCCTCTTCTACTACAGGATCCTTCTTCTTCTACTGTTTAGACATCTCGAATTCTGAAGAATTTCCCTCTCATACAAAAAATATTTAGGTTATGTTGGGTCATTCCCGAATAACATTAAAAAATGGAGACAAACTGTATAAGCATTTTACCTCGTCTATGCTAAACATGAGTGCAGCTATGAAAAATAAACAAAAAATGCTCAGAAACCAAATGTTCCCGCATAAAATTAATCTTCCCAAAGGCTAAAACCAGTTCATGATCAACATTTTCATAATCAACTTAGAATGTCATGTCCTTTCTCAAACGACGAATATCCCCCTCCTAATGCTGAATAGAAAATAGTCTCAAACACCCCCTCTCAGTGCTATGAACTAAAAATCTCCAAGGAAAATATGAGTCCTAATCCCAAGAGAAGGGTACTATACTGTGATAGTGCGCTTAACTCATTGTATGCTCAAAGAAAACATAAGAGGAAACTGCTACTCGCACCAAAATCCGCATAGATTGCATTTTGAATCCCTAAATTGGTCCAGGGTTCATACTTGAGTTTGAATAGTCTCATCCTAAGCAGGGAGTAACTTCAACATCATGACCTTGGTTCCCAAAATGAGGGCGACCAAACTGTGGAACCAAAATCTCGACATCTCGGAAGAAAACCATGAAAACGCCCTCCCCAGATGACCAAACACAGACTGGGGGAAACTGGTGTGGACAGCGTAATGGCCATCTGCACTTGTTTCCCCAGAAATCGAGTGCAGGTTGCAAACCCATAATGGCCGTGGAAGAAATCATCATGCAAAACCACAAACACCCCCCACTAGGCCGCCAGACCATCTACCTAGAATATATATACCTGCCAAGATGGAAAACCTAGGTATCCACTAACCGTAGAGGCAACAAACTGACCAAGGACAACAAAAATAGTTTGACCAATTGAACATAATTGTAAAACAGGAATAAGGGCCTACCTGTCACTGTGATGCATGACTGGTGGAGAAAAACCCGTAAAAATCCATGGTGGAGCCACCTACGAGAGAAGGTACTGACAGCAAATGTGTTGGTCTGCTTGAGCGATAACGCCAGCACGGGGAAATCACCAAAATAACAATAAAAAACAATAAAACCCAACCCCACTATAATGCCGCGATCAACATGTAATCGATGAGAAAAAATAAACTCAATCGGGAGGCAAACGACTATGGGATCAACTATCCTTTCAACATTGCCTCCGCAACGGCAGATGATGAAACAACTAGGAAACCCCCAATGGCATCGACAGAGAAACAAATCAAAAACTCGCATCAGAGCTCGCAAGATTAAGGATTTGGATCAATAGATGGTTGGAGAGCCGCAACGACAAAATCATAAAAGAAACCAAGTTCCGCAGAACAGCAAAAATCGGAGTAAAAACAAACATGACTTCAGCCAAAAAATAACGGTCACGCGGAAAACAAAATCAAACTATGTCGGAAAGATAATGCTTTCCAAAGCCGCAATGATGAAAGCTGAAATCCAAAGGATCTGCAAATAAAAAACGACGGGGATCAGAAGAGGATAAACCAACTCTCAGAAAACCTCGCAGTACCTTCTCTGTAACGGCGGAAGACGTATAGACAAAGGTTCCGACGGGATCTCAAAACAACTGCCAAAAAAGAAAAATGCATCGGAGACCAAATACACTTGACTCGGACTTGATGTCCTGTTCTTTTCCGCAACGACGGGTGTGAAGATAACTGGACTCCCGACTCAAAAATATTACATGCTTCTGATGGCAAAGCAAAATCAATTCAAACCGTAAAAAATTGCTGGCATCAAAGTAATCTTTGCGCAAACATCAAGCAAAACCAAAAATTTAAGCAAAACGAATTAAAGGAGGGTCCAATTTTTTTTTGAATTTTGGGAAATTATTGCAGCTGCAACACAACAATATTCCAATACAACTTAAGATCAAATAATAAATAATATGAACACCAATCCTTGAACAATTACCACAAGTCTCACCCTATACCAACTCTTGGAAACTAAGAATTATCCCATAAACAAGGAGAGCACTCATGTCATCAATCATAATACCCCCATCACCTTCAATATAGGAAAGTGTGCTAGGTGTACAAGGAAAGTGAAGGTTGCAAATTCCTCAACCTCATAATACTTCAATTAGCATATGTTCACTACCCTCCAATCCTTATTGCAATTCATATCTCTAAGCATTAATTTCAAGGGATAAGACACGGGGTAGGATGACCCCCTCTACTAGTTTGAAAAACCCATAATTTCTCCAAAGTTTTCACCACATTATCTAGACTATTAGCTTGAGAATTGAGCCTATGAGTATATAATAGGACTTGATTCCCTAAAAACTAAAAATTAATTCTTGAATTCAAGAGAAACATATTATTAGGGAAATGATAAACCAAGTCTTTAAGATTAATTACAAATAAACCAACGAGGGTGTCTCTTAAAATGGTGATTGTTCACATTGCTGGATCTTGTAATCGCAATATGCCTTTATACGAAGCCAAAAATTGCTCTTGGTTGTTTATCACTACTACTAAAACCTAGGAAAAAGTCAAATCGTATTTGTCCACCACCCTGCAGTTTCCACCCTCAAAACAAGAACAAGTATTAACTACATGATGCATATGTTATTGTATATATAAAAAATAATAATTCCATTATTCAAATGAAAAGTATTTTTAGACAATAATTTATCATGTTGCTTTAAAAAAAATTATGTTTTAGTTATTTTTTAATGGGATTTCATTGCATCAAATTATGCTATTCAACATTTTTTCATCAATTGTGGAAAAATTAATGGGTTTAGAATTTATAACTTGGGTGAAATTAAGATTTTGCAAAATGAGAAAGTAAACAATTGTTTAATTGCCTACTTTTAATATATATGTATATATATTACTTTCTTTTTAATAACAACAACACCTCTTTGTTCGTGGGACAAGGGAATCCTCTTTGCACAATGATGTAACTACGAAAGTCTACATATGTGTACATACCCTGCCCCCTTAGGATTTGAACCTATGACCTAGGAGGAAACACATGTTCTTAACCATTATTCTCACTCAAACTATACAATCAAATATACATCAATTTCAAAGAACTATTCCACTAAAACATGACTTCCTTACATGTTTATAATATTATTATTTATATTCAATTTTAAAATCCATGTTTAGGAAAGTATACTTCATGAATAATACTTATTGAGATAAATTTATAACTTAGGAAATATATTATATAACTTTGTATTTAATTTCTTTCAAAACAATTTAATCATTCCCACCATGGACCATGAAAATAAAATGAATTCCTAATTCATGTGCAATTACATCAGTATTCTAATGCATCAGTCCCGAAACAACATAATGATCCTTCCAACATTGTTCCATAAGGAATATATCCAACATTCCTCTCATGACCCAATATAACAAAACCATCATATCATACAAAGTATGGAATTCATGGGTAGAGACTGGGTCTATAATCCAGACCTCCAGAGCATCCTCAACATCTATTGGCTTGGTGGAATACAACAAGACCTTCTCAATTTCCTAATTTCCTCCTTAGTTGCTTGTGGAATCATGGATTTGAAAAGACATGCCACCTGGGAGGCTATGAAATACTTTTTATTTTCTCATCATGTACTCACCTTTGTGGGGCTGAATTCCATCCCACAATTATCCACTCGACCATTTCCACCTCTGTCGAGACTTTCCCCAATAGAGATGCCTTCCACTTTCACCTTATAGTTCTCAGTTTCTAGAAGCACCAGATATTGATAATGCCAAGTGACATCTAATAAATATGGATACACAAATAAATGATCATTAATAGCAATAATAACCCCATAAACCACCATCATTACCAGACTGATCCGTATCTTTTGAATGCCTCACACATGGAAGCATCCTACATCAAACTAATTTGACAGTGATGGACATGAACTCTATTGTACTAGCTTCCTCCTTTTATTATTATTATTATTATTATTATTATTATTTGGTGGAGAAAAAAATGCAGTCATTTCTAAATCGAATTGGACTTTGAGTTGTATAAATATTTTATTGGGACAAATTTTTATTTGGATATTTGAGCCTTAAACATGGTACAAGAGCTACTATAACAAAGTTGGTGTATTATATCTATATTTATTGATTTTGACAATATTGTTTTTCAATTTGATCTCAACTTTTACTCTTTAAATATCTTCTTATTGCCATCATTACTGCTAAACCATTATAGGATTTCTTATGTATTTTCTCATGGAATTCCTTTCAAAGAAACTTATAGCTTTCACTGGGAATACATACTCTTTTATAATAATAAAAACTTAGAACATCTTGTTAATGAATTAAAAATACTTGAAAAAAGAATATATTTTGTCTAGCTTCAGTGTAGTCTTACTATTTACCAAAATTCCCATGGAGGAATCCATACAAATCATTAAAAACACCATTGATGAGGAAATAACAAATTTAGTATACTTGTTTGAAATATACCTATTTCATCTTCATGCACAACATATATGAGAAAATTGGAGTTGTAATGGGTTCCCCCCTCTCACTATTTGCGCCTAATATATACATGGAACATTATGAAAATATAGCCCTAGACAACTATTCATTAAAACCAAAATGGTGGAAAAGGTTTTTTAACGATACAAATGTAAATTAGCCGCATGGGAACTAGAGATTGGATATGTTTCAGCTTGACCATTTGAACAATATATCATATCACATCAAATTTAGAATGGAAGTGGAATAAAATAAGAAAATACCTTTTTTGGATGTCCTCATCACAAAAAAGGAAGGTGGTTCATTAACCCACCAGACATTTCGAAAGAAGACACATATGAACAAATATATACTTTCTCACTCACACCACCACCCATCGAGCTGGGTATTAACAACTTATCTTAGTGACAAGGGCTATGAGAATATGTTGGAGGACCCTAAATCGACTAGCCGACTAGGTCCTTCAGTCTACTAATTGTAAACAAGTAGATTATGTCGATCTCATAGGTTGTGTCGGTTAGTTAAACCAATAAGTAGTTATGTAATTGTTTGTACATATTATATATAGGATGTAGAGCCAGATAAAGAATTGGTTCGGTTGGATGCATGAACCCCCTTGTGTTCTTGAATAATATAAGCATTGTATTCTCTCTACCTTTCCTTATCTCTTGTTATATTATTGTTTATATGAATATGTAATATGTATCATTGGTAATCTTGCAATCTGATTGATTACAACATTGGTTATATTTCCAGTGGCACATTTATCAGATGAAAATGACTATGCCTCGATGATATCAGAGCAAGATATTAACGATTAGTGGGAGCGAAAAATAACAAACTACCTGCAAAATTACGCTAGAAGAAACAAGCCGACTATTGCTCAAGAAAAGGAGATTGTTTTCTTTGAAACACATGAAACGTTTTTCAAATCCATCCCATATACCTTCAAGAAGCTCTTGGATGAAAAATATGGTAGATGAAAACGAATGACAATTATTCCTGATACTGACCAGAGGAGGCCGCACAAACTTGTCGTAGTGGTTCAAAAATAATTGCTGACGAATTATGTGAGAAGTGAGCTATCGAGGAATGAGTGTCTGTAGATAACATTAAAGAGAGATTATACAACAAACTCACTTAAAAGTTCCTTTTTTCTCTACCAACACTTTTGTTCAGATTCCTGATCGACAAAGGAGCAGGACATATTTTTGAACCTCGACCACTATTTCTAATGCCACCAAGAAACATAAACAAGGAAGAAGAGAAAAAAGAGTGGGAAAATTTTGTATAAGAGAGAGAGTGGGAGTAATTCCTCAGAAAATAAACATTTGCACCCTAGATTCCTAAGAATATTTCAGGTTGACAATGGAGGGGGTAGTTGATCACATCTCGTAAAGTTGGGAAATAGCTGACGACCAATGAGAAACATGATATGGCCATCAATGGAAAATAAAAAGAAAATGGATAAAAGTATAACAATGACACACAAATTCATTCCAGATATATTCAGAGGATCGAGTGGGAAAAAATAAGGAAGAGGCAAGAAGAAACAAAGGAGCAGGCCACTGTACTCTAGAGAGAAAGGAAGATGAGTACAATGACAGAAGCAAAAGAAAATTCGCCAGAGTCAAGTCGTGACTGACAATAAAGGGGCATTGATGAGTATCTATCACCTATGGAAGAATACTTGTGGATAGAGTAGAGTAGAATTATCCAAGTAACAATACCTGAACTTATAGTACCACATTTCCCATCACATCTTGCGCAGAGTGCCCAAGCGCAAGACATTGCTTAAGGAGATTTAGGATTCATTGTTAGACAAGTAGGTGTATGGAGTCGATGGGACGATGAAGGAAACAAAGTCGACCGAATTTTAATTCATCGACCACAAGAGTAAAATTGGGTTACTTTTCAACCCTATATCTCCAAACATAGTTTTCACCTACTTTACTCAGAACGTGGAGGAGTGCCCCCCTAGCCAATTCCAGCTACAAATAGTTAACCATGTCAGTCAGTATCACCGGTAAGAGAACTACCCTAGTTTGAAATTTTTTTATTTGGGTATCGACAAAAGCTATCAAGATAGATAGACTTGTAACAGTCGACAGAGAACCAACTCATACAAAAAATATTACCGACGGAAATGAAAAATTGGTAAAAAATATATCTAAAAAGAGAACAGTTACAAGAAGTGACCCACCACCACCACCAACTCCAACAACATAGGAAGACAAAGACATTGCAGATATGGTGGACATAACCACTTGTATTCCCCTTTATGAGGGATACAAAGACCCTGTTAGTGCCAGAAATTGTTCTCAGAGTACGAAAGAACAAGCCAACACAATCTCAATAAACACAATTAAGTAAAATAGGTTTTTCTAGGGTTTTGGTTGTATAGTTTGAAGACAAGAGGGAAGAAAATTCATAAGACCAAAGCAAACACTAAATTATGAGCATTTGAAGAACTGAGATGCATAACATATAAACCATAACCCAAACACAATAAACACAGTACTGAGTTCCACCCACAGTTAGCAAGCATTTGAAGCATAAAAACCCTAAATAGGAAATGAGTATACCAAATAAGTAATTAACACAAATTAGAAATGAAACCAATCAATAGTCTAAAAGGGAATATAGTTTCATATATTTCATAATTCAGTCATAAAAAACACATAAGATTTTTTACACTTAGCTCATAAATCACAGCCTGATAGCCTCCCCTTGCAACAAAAATTGAACCCTTGGTCCTTTCTCAAACTTACATTTATCTTGTTCCTTCAAAAACAGTTACATAACTGATCCAAAACTACTTTTAGGTCATCTATCGAATTGTTCAATATAAAATATCATTATACAAAAATGAAACAACTTTTTCAAACTAACTAATAATTGCTCTTCTTAAAGTACTTTTACAAGTCTTTTGTTGCCTCTGCTAAAAGAGAAATTCCCTCTAAAGCTTGGGCTTTCCTTCTGGTCTTCTGGTGATCTGCTTCCAATTCTGCAACTCTTCTTGTCAACTCTTCATTTTGCTATGTCAGCTCCTGAATAGTTTGCTTTAGTTCTGTAAACTGGTTCTCTATATGTCTTTTTCTTTTTAAAGCTTCTTTAGAAACTAAAATCAACTCTTGATAGTGAATATTTACTTCTTCCAGATCTTCTCTCAGTCTTTTATTTGCAGTGACTAATTCTTCATTGATTTCATGCAGGTACTCAATTTGATGCTTGTATTGCTTGATACTCCTTTGCAAATTTTCATTTTCAAAATCCATGTATTTTCCTTCTAACACTGGCTGCACTCTTTCAGGTATCCAAGGGATTTTCAGCTTCCTAAAAATTTCTTCAACTTCTTCCATATGTTCTATCAAGGTCATTTGAATTTTTGAATACTCTTCAGCTTCAATACTACACTTAACTGATTTCTCAGTCACCTCTCCTTTCTCTATACAAGAACTCTTCAAATCATTTTGATGCTGTTCTAGAATCATCTTCTCTCGAACCTCCATGAAAATTTCTGAGATCTTGGTATGAGTGAACACTGGTTTATCTTTTGAAACTATTTGTTTTTTTACCCTTCATAACCTTTTTGTTTTCATCTTCACTATCTTATAATTTCTCCCGAGATGATGAATCTTCAATTATTGTAATGTTCTTTTCATCCAGTTTAGAGTTTAGCAGCTTCTTCATATTTAACCTGAGTTTGTTCTTTGGCCTTGTCTTGGGCCTCCAAACTGATCGAACCTATCCTAACATTTTCAAAGATTTCCCTTAATGTGTAACTGAATATAGTTCAACAACTTTAATTTTATTTCTTTGTGACATTGTCTCTTTTTTAGAATGGGTATGTATCTCTTGTTTAGGATGGACCCTAACTTCATCAATAGTATGAACCCTAGATTCATCAGATAAAGTTTTTTCATCATATTTAGAGAGTACTATAATAGGGATATGTTTCTGGTGTTTTACATCTCCCTTTACACCTTGATTTAATCCTGCAGGTAAAGCATCTTCTACTGGCTCGATTTCCTTCTCTTCTGACTTTGAAACTTTGTTTTATTCAATATTAAATTGCTGTTCAATTTCAATGTTTTCATTTTCTTGGTTTAGAGATTTTTCTGGTTCGCCACCCTCTTCATTCTTGACTGAGACTTTCTTTTTAAGTTTCTTGATCAAATTCTGACCTTTATCTAACTGTCTCTTCTAAGACTGCTCTTCCTTCTCTATTTGGAAACCAAACCAAAATAAGAAATATTCCCTTGTCTTCTATCTTTTCTGAAGTATAGTGCTTATGACAAGTTTTATAAGTCCATGATGAAATACTATTTGTTTGGTGTGATCCTGATGTTCTTTCACCCTGCTTGACATCTTCTGTGAAATTTTCAAGAAGAAGAATGGGAGATTCATTTTGGATTCATGAGAGAGATGTTAAAGGAATCTAAAATGATACTTAAACACAAAAGTGAATCTCCCTTCACAAGTGATATAGCTTTGTAGGATTTTGATCATCTCTATCCATTCTATTTTAAAATTTTGAATAGTTACTCCATTTCCCCAATCTGCTACTACATCTAGAAGTAGATATCTCTCAGCATCAAAAGTGAAAGGCACTTTTTTGAACTAGAATTCACCCTCATCTAAAATTCTTGTTGCTTCTGCTAACAATTCCTTGGTCAGTTTAAACTTCAAAGTATCAAAAGACACTATATCCTTATCCAAGCATTGAGCGAATTTATAAGAGACTTCTGAGTGATAACCTTCAATCCTTCCAAAAAACACTAACCACCCTGCTTCTGCAAACAGTTTTGCACAATCTGGAAAGGTTTGAACGCAGCTCATGTTTGAAGGTTCTGCTCTATTAGTCTTACCACTTCTTTTCATTTTGAACAATTGTCAAATAGCTTCTGTCAATAAAACACACTCTGAATTTCTTCAAGTCTTGATAAACTAACAGACAATACTGTATAAGGGAACCTAAAAACCCTAACTGAACTCACTCATTTAAACTGATAAATACTTTAATTCCATTGACAGAGAATTCGTCATTCAGTAAGAATTAGGTTTATAAACTAATAATCTTCAATCAATTTTATCATTAGTCCTCTAATTTGAAAAACCCCAAATTTATGAACTTAGGTAACGATTCACAGCCTACCTGTCAAAGTGATTAATCTAGGTGCTGGAATCATGTTTTCTTGACTGTCAAGTGTCTAATTGCATTCCCTAATCTTCTCTGACCACTTCGATTACTCCAAAAGGACCGCTCCTCAAGGCTCTAATTTTTCACCCTGTTTCAAAATTTGATTACAGACTGTTGATTCTTCGCCACGAACTTCATGTGCTCTACGTGCACTTCAATGGATACAATATTCAAGGCACCTTTGTCTCATTATGTTCAACCATCATTATTCCATCACTCTGTAACAGATCACCATGACTCGCCCTCATGATAATTTCTTTGACGTATTCGCACATGTCACAATGATAATTCTAGAGGAAACATGTATCAAATCCATCAACGCAGTATGAATGACTCTTCATGTGTGAGAATTTCAAAAAATATTTCCCAAAAATTATGATTTTTGAACTGTGCGACTTTCTTGTAGCGCATGTGTGCAATTTTTCCAGGCTTGCGCTACAAGAAAGTCTGCTTTAATGTTTTTCAAAAATTAAACTCATGATAAAGGTTTAAACCTTGTTTAAGAACCTTAATCAAGATTTTATGTTATTTTTTAGACCTTTTTATCCATATAAGCATTCTATAAGCCCTCTAACTATGAAATCAAACCAAAATTTTAAAAAATAAAACTAAGAAATCAAATAAACATGAAAGTTAAAGGAAAAAGATTCAAACTATCCTAAGAAACAAAATTTTCTAGGAATAATGAATAAAACCAAGCCTCAAAACTTAAACAAAAGTAATAAAAAATGAAAAACAAAAACATGATCTAACATTTGGCTCCTGCTGTGGGATGAAGTCCTCCCTGTGAGGCTTCAAGAACCTGTAGACCAGTGCCTTCTGTGCTGCTACCTGCTAGTCTACAAAATTTCCATTGGGCCATGGAGTTCTTATTATGTTATTCACACCGGTATATACAATGAAATTCCAGTATACATCTCAAAAACTGTAAAAATGCTTGAGGAATCGTCCATTAACTAGATTAGACAATTCCTCACCCTCCAAAGTCTGTAGTACAAAAGTATTGTTTTCTAGAAACTTCGATACTATGAAAGGACCAAACCAAAGGTTATCAAACTTGCCATGCTTTCCTTTCTGCTCCTTCCTAGCATCCCATCTCAAAACCATATCTCCCACTAAAAAAGTGTTCAATTTAATTTTTCTATCAAATATTTCTTTGACTTTTAACCTGTACAGCTGAGCCTTTTCTTCCACAGTTTCCCGTTTCTGCAGTAACTCTATCAATGCATAAATTCTTCTTTGCATATCATTAGGTTCTTCCTGACAATCTTGAAAAAAATTCATCACTGGGATACCCAAGTGAACAAGAAAAACTACATCAACACGATATACTAATTGGAAAGGAAAGGTTCCAATTGTTTTTTAAACTATTATTCTATCTGCCCATAATGCATATTTTAACATTGAATCCCATGATCGTTTATTCTACTTCAATAATTTCCTGATACTCTGAATGGTATTCTTATTAGATGACTCAGCTAACCCATTTCCCTGAGGATAATAATTTGTTGAGTGTTTCAATATAATCCCATTCTTTTCACAAAATGCCCCCATAGCCTTATATTTAAAAGCTTTAGCATTGTCAGTTAATAATTTCTGAGGACATCCAAATCTACTAACAATATTTTCTTCAATAAAATCTATGATCACCTTATATGTTGCATTTCTTGTGGGAATAGATTCTACCCATTTAGTAAGGAAATATGTATCAGTCAAAATCCACTTATTCTTCCCCGAAGAAGATGGATTTATCTCTCCTATGAAGTCCAAACCCCATTGCTGAAAAGGGGCATTAACTGCAATTGACTTTAATGGTAACGACAGCAACTTTTGCTTGCCAGCAAATTTTTGACAAGGGATACATGCTCTTATCTGCTGATATACATCAGAAAATAAAGAGGGCCAATAGTATCCGACTCTTCAAATTTTATATGTTTTTTCCTTCCAATACTTATTCCCCCCACAAGCACCTTCATGTGATTCAAATATTACTTCTCCAATTTCTAGTTTATCCAAACATCTAAGTAACATACCTCCTGGATCTTTCCAAAATAGCTGATGTTCTATCAAACAATATTTAGTAGTTTTCAACTTTAATGACCTAGCATCTTTCTTTTCTAAATGTTCTGGACATTGCAAATACAAAAGAAAGTGTACAATATCGGCATACCATGTGGATTCTGCATAGTGGTCCATAATCTTTTCTTTCTCGTGCTCTGCTTGAATTTCTTCCTGTGTTGGTTGTCCTGCCATGAGATGTAGACCTAAAGCTTGGAAATTTGAATCAGCTAGCAATTTAGCTAAACCTTGTCCCTTTACTAGCTTCGCAGGTCTAATATCCACATCATATTCCATTATTTTTGCAATCCACTTCCCTCTTTTTCCCTCACTGTCAAGATGAGTCAAAACATCCTTAATGGTAGCATTACGAACATAAGTAATAACCTTGGAATGCAAAACATAAATTCTAAAAAACTTCAATGCTTTTACCAATGAGTAATCCTGCTTCTCTAAAGTATTGTATTTTAACTCTGAATCTCTGAGAGTTTTGCTGAAAAATGCAATTGGCTGTTCAAGACCATTCTTATTCTTCTGTAATAAAACAACAACCAATGTATCCTCAGATGCAAAAGAATAAGTTAAAAATTACTTTGTAAAATCATGACTTACTAATACTGGAGCTTCTGTAAGAGCAATCTTAATATTTTCAAATGAGTTTTTTGCTTCTACAGTCCACTTGACCTCCTAATATTTCTTCAACATAGCTGTAATCTATTTGATGGTTTCAGCAAAATTTGGTATGAACCAACACAGAAAATTGATTTTACCAATAAAATATTGTACATCCTTGTTGCTCCTTGGTAAACTTATTTTCAGTATTGCTTTCACCCTTTCCAGATCAATCCTTATGCCATCAGGTGAAACTAAATGACCTAATAACTTACCTTCTTGTACAGCAAAATGTGATTTCTTTGGATTGAGAGTTAAACAATATTTTCTGCATTTCAGAAAAGTTTGTTTTAAGTGTTTTAGATGCTCATCATCTAATTGTGAAAAGACTTTAATATCATCTAAGTAAATCACTAAAAAATTATCTCTTTCCCCTACAAAGGCTATGTCCATAGCTCTTTGAAAAGTAGCTCTAGCATTCATTAATCCAAAAGGAATTTTATCGTACATGAAAGTACCCTAGGGAGTAGTAAAAGCTATTTTTTCTTTATCATCAGGATGCATGGCAATTTGATTATATCCTGAAAAACCATCAACCACGGAAATGATTTGTGCACCAACTACCTTCTACAATATTTGTTCTATTTTTGGCAAAGGGTAATTATCCTTCAATGAAGACCTATTCAGATTTTGAAAATCAACACATAGTCTGATTTCACCATTCTTTTTCCTGACAAGAACTAAATTGGCTACCCATGAAGAATATCTGAGGGGAACAATGATCTTAGCATCTAATAACTTTTTCACCTCCTTTTCTATAATAGGAAACAAAGCTGGATTTATCCTCCTTAATTTATGTCTAAAAGGTTTAACACACAGTTTTAAAGGCACTTTATGCTGTATAATTCCAATATCATATGTCTTCAAATCTTCATATGACCAAGAAAAAACATCAACATACTCTTTTAACAACTTGATGTACCTATTTCTCTGCTCTGCTATGAGTGCTTTTGAAATCTTCACCATTCTAGGATGTTTAGGGGTGCCAATATTACAGTCTACTACATTTTCTTCTGAAGACTGTACAATAGGTTTTAAAGGTGTATCATATTTTGAAAATATTCTCTCTAGTGGCACCAAACCCTTAGGAATGAAATTAATTTTAAGTTCAATCATCTTGTGACCTGCAATCCCATTTTCTGCAATACTTTCAAACTCTTCAACCTCATCATCTTGTTCTTGATCAATTAAGGAATTGGAAAACTCACCTATCAGCTCTAAAAACCTTTTTATTTCAATATAATCTTCAAAAACATTCCACTGCTTCACATTGTCAGGCACAGAAGGTCTATATCTAACCTCAATAGGATACTTTAGCTGTGTTGTTTTGGGAATCCTGAAATGTGTAGCTGCTAGGGCAAGAGAATCGGCAGTTTGGTTATGATCCCTAGGAATATAAGTGATATTAAAAGCCACAAATTAATTGTATATCATATCCCATACTTCATTACAGTACACTTTCAGCAAATCTTGTTTTACTTGATAGTTGTTCCTCACCTGCTGAACAACCAACTCAGAGTTGCCATACACAGAAATTTGCTGAATGCCTAAATTTTTTGCAGCTTTCAAACCTAACAACAAAGCTTCATATTATGTAATATTATTGGTGGTAATAAATTCCAATTTATACATTAACCTTATTACTTCACCACCAAGAGATATTAGAAGAACCCTTGCTCCAGCACCGTCCTTACATGATGACCCATCAAAGTACATTTGCCAAAGTTCATCTCCGTGTTCCCTAGTGTATTTGACTAGATCTTATTTTTCAACCTGTAATAAACTAGAAGTATCATTGTCATCACTAGAATGCAACATACAAGTACCCAAATCCTTGTCAATGGCATACAAGGGATGATTTGTAGGGTTCTTGTTATTAGTCACAATATAGGCAAATTGTAACTCTCTATATAACCTTCTGTTTTCTCCTCCAAATATAGGAATGGTGGCATATGTTAAGTCCATCTATAGAGTTCCACCAACCTTCTTACCCCAAGATCTAGAGAGGAGCAGTCCAAACTTAGGTGTAATGTCTGCTACTACCACATCCATAATCACACTCTTCATTGGTAGCTGAGCTAAACTGACCATTGTATCTTTTGTCACTCCTAAACATTTTACAGCTCGTGAATCAAAAGCATACAAGTCATGATAAGGTTTTGTTATGCTCAAACATAAAGCCTCCATGACAGCTTTTGGCATTAGGTTATGAGATGATCCTGAATCCAAAAGGCAATTATGTATCATCTGCTCATGAATAGTTAATGTGATGTAAAAAGGAGGTGATGCACCTGCCTCATTTTCAGTTTTTTCTGCCAAGGCTGACCCAATGAATATTTTAGGATTTTCCTCTTGTAAATTCATTGTGTCAGAGGGAAGTTGATTATTTGTTGAACCAATCATTTTCAGAACTGAATTTTTGTAAGAAGGATTCTTCATCAACTCAGTGAAAGGCATAGGGATCTTGATTTTTCCTAATTCATTTTCAAGGTTGAAATTATGCATACTTTTATTCACCTCTTCAACCTCAACATTCTTCTTTTGTTTATCCTGATTTTGTTTTTTCTCTAACACTGGATCAGATTGATGTTTAGGAGGCAAAACTACATTTTTCTTAGGATTTTGAACTACTTGCTTTGGACCTGATTTTAAATTTAAGGTTTTCTTTGGCTCAGTCTGATATGTATCAGTAGTTACAGCAGTCACTTCAAGATTCAAATCATTTTCTGTTTCAAACAGATCTGCATCATAATATTCTATGTTTAAAAAATCTTCTTCTGTCACAAAAACTTTAGTCAACTATTCTCTGAAATAATTCATATCCTGATCTTGATCCTCAAAGAACTCTTCCTCTTTAATTTATTCTTCATCAACTACATTATTTTGAAGTGGTGGTGGCACTTTTTTATCCTCGATTTCTCTCCTTTCTCTTTGTATATCATTGTTTCTTCTCTCTCTGGGAACAAAACAAGGTACAAATTGTCTTCTGAATTGGTTTGGATTATTAGGGCTTCTGTCTCCCTCTTGAACAAGTTTATTTGAATTCTTCTCTAATTCCAACTTGCTTAGTTTTGTTGTCAGGATATTTACTATCTTGGCCATCTCATGAATTTTACCTTCTACAGAGTGGGATGTTAAAACCCCTAGATTTGCCTCTTTCTTACCCTTCCTGTCATATATCTGTTGAGTTGTATTTCCCTTTAGTCTATTTGAAGCTAATATATTAGATTCCACTTCTAATGATAACTCCTGCATGTTAAGTAAAGTCACAACAGGTCTTCTTTCTCTCAAGAGTTGGGAAAACTCATGATCAAAAGATTTGGCATAAGTGAGTTTTCCAGAAGTTTCTGAAGGTTTAATCTCTGCAAGGATTCTACCATACATTTTATTGAATCTCTTCAAAAAATCAGCTATGGTTTCATCCTTATTTCTTCTAAGGGCTCCAAACTCAGTAATGTAATATGTGTGATCCTTGGTATCACCCCACTGTCTCATGAAAAGATCCTAAAGCTCTTATATTATAGTAATAGAATTTGCAGGTAACTCTCTGAAAAATTTTCTGACCTCTCCATCAAGACTCTGCACAAACATCCTCATCCACACATCCTTTGCCTCAATATTCTGATTATCTACATAGCTGAGAAATGCATCCCAATGCTCCTCAGTTGTGGTTTCACCTTGTCCATTAAACCTAGGAAATTATTTTTGGTAATCAACCCCAGGAAGTGCATTCAAAGGTTGAGGCAAAACTAAAGGTGCATACCTAGCTGCCACCATTCAGTCCATCATGTCTAATGGCTGATTTTGGGCTGCCATCTTTAAGTTGACTACTTTAGGTGATGGAAAGACTTGGCTAGAACTTGGTTGGAATGGAGTTTTACCAACCTTGATGTGAAATAAAGGGATTTTTCAGGAGATACAGTCTTTTCCTTCTTGAAATATTGAGGATCAGTAAAAACTTGAAAATTGCTAACAGGAATTGTAGGCTTCAACCAAGATGAATTCTGTTCTTCTTCCTTCAAAACAGAAAAAGGTGATGAAATATCTAATTGATCAGGGTTACATAGGTTTGGTGATGACTGAGACCTTCTGATCTTCCTAACTATTTTCAATATCTGTTCTGGGTCTGAGACACCCAGTTGTAAAGGTGAACTAGGTCTACTTCTTGTTCCAACTCCCTTAGTAGCCACTGTGAAATACTAGTGAAAAGTAGTCTTTAAAATTTGTTGGTTTAAGTTCACCTCTCAAAACCAGTGAAATGATGAGTATCCCAGGGAAAATAGGTTTTCAACTTCGTCCCCAGAAATGAAGCCAAAGATGTTAGTGCCAGAAATTGTTCTCAGACTACGAAAGAATAAGCCAACACAATCTCAATAAACACAATTAAGTAAAATAGGTTTTTCTAGGGTTTTGGTTGTATAGTTTGAAGATAGGAGGGCAAAAAATTCATAAGACCAAAGAAAACACTAAATTATGAGCATTTGAAGAACTGATATGCATAACATATAAACCATAAACCAAACACAATAAACACAGTACTGAGTTCCACCCACAGTTAGCAAGCATTTCAAGCATAAAAACCCTAAATAGGAAATGAGTATACCAACTGAGTAATTAACAAAAATTAGAAATGAAACCAGTCATTAGTATAAAAGGGCATATAGTTTCATATATTTGATAAATCATTCATCAAAAATACATAAGAGTTTTTACACTTAGCTCATAAATCATAGCCTGATAGCCTCCCCTTGCAACAAAAATCGAACCCTTGGTCCTTTCTCAGACTTACATCTATCTTGTTCCTTCAAAAACAGTTACATAACTGATCCAAAACTACTTTTAGGTCATCTATCGAATTGTCCAATATAAACTATCATTATACAAAAATGAAACAACTTTTTCAAACTAACTAATAATTGCTCTTCTTAAAGTACTTTTACAAGTCTTTTGTTTCCTCTCCTAAAAGAGCAATTCCCTCTAAATCCTGGGATTTCCTTCTGGCGTTCTGGTGAGCTGCTTCCAATTCTACAACTCTTCTTGTTAATTCTTCAGTCTACTATGTCAACACCTAAATAGTTTTCTTTAGTTCTATAAACTGGTTCTATGTATGTCTTTTTCTTTTTAAAGCTTCTTTAGAAACTAAAATCAACTCCTGATAGTGACTATTTACTTCTTCCATATCTTCTCTCAGTATTTTATTTGCGATCACTAATCCTTCATTGCTTTCATGCAGGTACTCAATTTGATGCTTGTATTGCTTGATACTCCTTTGCAAATTTTCATTTTCAGAATCCATGTATTTTCCTTCTAACACTGGCTGCACTCCTTCAGGTATCCAAGGGATTTTTAGCTTCCTAAAAATTTCTTCATCTTCTTCCATATGTTCTCTCAAGGTCATTGGAATTTTTGAATACTCTTCAGCTTCAATACTACACTTAACTTATTTCTCCGTCACCTCTCCTTTCTCTATACAAGAACTCTTCAAGTCATTTTGATGTTGTTCTAGAATCATCTTCTCTCAAACCTCCATGAAAATTTCTGAGATCTTGGTATCGGTGAACACTGGTTTATCTTCTGAAACTATTTGTTTTTAACCCTTCATAACATTTTTGTTTTCATCTTCATTGTCTTCTAATTTCTCCTGAGATGATGAATCTTCAATTATTGTAATCTTCTTTTCAGCCAGTTTAGGGTTTAGCAGTTTCTTCATATTTAACTTGAGTTTGTTCTTTGGCCTTGTCTTGGGCCTCCAAACTGCTCCAACCTCTCCTAACATTTTCAAAGATTTCCCTTGATGTGTAGCTGAAGCTAGTTCAACAACTTTCATTTTCTTTCTTCGTGACACTGTCTCTTCTTTAGAATGGGTATGTATCACTTGTTTGTAATGAACCCTAAATTCATCAGTAGTATGAAGCTTAGGTTTCATCAGATAAATATTTTTCATCATCTTCAGAGAGTACTGTAATAGGGAACTGTTTCTAGTCGTTTACATCTCCCTTTACACCTTGATTTAATCCTGCAGGTAAAGCATCTTCTACTGGCTCGATTTCCTTCTCTTCTGACTTTGAAACTTTGTTTTCTTCAATATTAAATTGTTGTTCAATTTCAATGTTTTCATTTTCTTGGTTCAGATATTTTTCTGGTTCACCACCCTCTTCATTCTTGACTGAGACTTTCTTTTTAAGTTTCTTGATCAAATTCTAACCTTTATCTAACTGTATCTTCTGAGACTACTCTTCCTTCCCTATTTGGAAACCAAACCAAAATAAGAAATGTTCCCATGTCTTCTCTCTTTTCTGAAGTACAGTGCTTATGACAAGTTTTATAAGTCCATGATGAAATACTGATTGTTTGGTGTGATCCTGATGTTCTTTCACCCTTCTTGACATCTTCTGTACACTTTTCAAGAAGAAGAATGGGAGATTCATTTTGGATTCATGACTGAGATGTTGAAGGAATCTAAAATGATACTTAAACACAAAAGCAAATCTCCCTTCACAAGTGATATAGCTTTGTAGGATTTTGATAGGCTCTATCCATTCTAGTTTAAACTTTTGAAAAGGTACTCCCTTTCCCCAATATTCTACTACATCTGGAAGTAGATATCTCTAAGCATCAAAAGTGAAAGGCACTTTTTTGAACCAAAATTCACCCTCATCTAAAATTCATGTTGCTTCTAATAACAATTCCCTGGTCAGTTTAAACTTCAAAGTGTCAAAAGACACTATATACTTATCCAAACATTGAGTGAATTTATAAGAGACTTCTGAGTGATAACCTTCAATCCTTTCAAAAAACACTAACCACCCTACTTCTGCAAACAATTTTGCACAATCTAAAAAGGTTTGAACCGAGATCATGTCTAAAGGTTCTGCTCTATTAGTCTTACCACTTCTTTTCATTTTGAACAATTGTCAAATAACTTCTGTGAATAAAACACACTCTGAAGTTCTTCAAGTCTTGATAAACTAACAGACAATACTGTATAAGGGAACCCAAAAACCCTAAACTGAACTCTCTCATTTAAACTAATAAATACTTTAATTCCATTGATAGAGAATTCATCATTCAGTAAGAATTAGGTTTAGAAACTAATAATCTTCAATCAATTTTATCATTAGTCCTCTGCTTTGAAAAACCCCAAATTTATGAACTTAGGTAACGATTCGTAGCCTACCTATCAAAGTGATTAATCCAGGTGTTGGAATCATGTTTTCTTGACTGTCAGGAGTCCAATTGCATTCCCCAATCTTCTCTGACCAATTCAATAACTCCAAAATGAACGCTCCTCAAATCCCTAATTTTTCTCCCTGTTTCAAAATTTGAATATAAACTACTGATTCTTCGCCACGAACTTCATTTGCTCTACATGCACTTTAGGGGATACGAGATTCAAGGTGCCTTTGTCTCATTATGTTCAACCATCATTATTCCATCACTCTGTAACAGATCACCACGACTCACCCTCATGATAATTTATTTGACGTATTCACACCTATCACAATGATAATTCTAGTGGAAACACATATCAAATCCATCAACGCAGTATGAATTACACTTCATGTGTGAGAATTTCAAAAAACTTGACTAAAAAATGATGATTTTTGAACTGCGCGAGTTTCTTGTAGCACATGCTTGCACTACAAGAAAGTTTGCTTTAATGTTTTTCAAAAATTAAACTCATGATAAAGGTTTAAACTTGGTTTAAGAACCTTAATCAAGATTTTATGTTATTTTTTAGACATTTTAATCCATATAAGCATTCTATAAGCCCTCTAACTATGAAATCAAACCAAAATTTAAAAAAATAAAACTAAGAAATCAAATAAACATGAAAGTTAAAGGAAAAAGATTTAAACTATCCTAAGAAACAAAATATTCTAGGAATAATGAATAAAACCGAGCTTCAAAACATAAACAAAAGTATTAAAAAATGGAAAACAAAAACATGATCTAACAGACCCCAAACAACATTGGTTTTTCTATGAGTCGATATGGGAGGTCAATGCCATTACCAATGGGGATTGTCAAATGGCACAATTTTCTAGAGCTCTTCGAAAAAGAGCACTAATTTGGTACATGACCTACATAGAAAAAATGCCAAATGCGACAAAAGGTCAGATCAAGCAACAATTCATGCATTTCTTTAAAAGTCCTGACGCAAAGCATATTGTTGCCAAAATGTTTAAGACCATTGCTCAGAAGCCGACAAAAACAATATGGGAATATGATAAAATATTTAAGGAATTGCTGAGCGAATTAGAGTATAATATTGATGAACAATTATTAATTTAGTGGTTTGTTGTCGAATTATTATAGAAAATTTCAATGCACATCCGGTTAGATAATTTGAATACGTATGAAGATGCACTAACAAAAGCGTTACAAATTGAAATGATTAGGATTACCCTATAAATCCTATCGATCAGAGTATTGAGGAACAACTAGAAATTATGGAAAAATCAATGTGAGAAATGAGCCTCCGAGGAAATGATGTATGGTGTACCAAATGCTTGACGGTCGGTCATACAAAATATTATTATTGACAAGAGGATCATAGACAGGATATCGGGTTCATTCAAACGAAATGATTTTGTGACATTCGCTAGGATCATGACTTACATGCAACAAAAGATTTCCCATATAATATGAAGAATGAAAAATATCCCTTGTGCACAATTTGTGAAGTCAAGAACCACTCAACAACAAAATTTTAGCTGAATTTAAAAAATCAACAGAAATACCAAAGAGTTTATTAAACGAATGATGTCAATCAAAATAATAAAACTGACAACAATGAGAGAAATGATAATAACACCTGAAGTAATAGGAACAATTATCAAAGGTATGATGGCCATATATATGAGTGCTAGAATGACAACTAAAACCAATGAGGAGGATTTCAAGTTCTAGGATGATATTTTGGAGATCGAGAAAACTGATCGCGTCAACCCATCCAGTGTTATGCATGCCTAAGCGAGGGGCATCGACATGTAGACTATCAATAAAAAGTCCAAACTTATTTAAAATTTTGTAGAAGCTATGGAGTAGGTGATCATTCATTAGAGGATTTACCTACCATTCTTGAAAATATAAATAATAAAAAGAATGTTAATGTCTTGTCTAGTGTTCATAAATCTGATGTTGTTGAAACTAAGAATCTACAAATTGTAACTCGAAAAGGAATGAAAATTGACATTGATAATCCACAAATTAGTAAACTAAAAATTAAAGAAGACTATCCCAATCGTACTGAACAAAAATGATTATATAACGATGCATCAGTAATTTTCCAAGAACTAACATCACATGTAGAACTTGACGACTCTTGACAAAAGACTACTAACGAACTAATCAAACTAATAAATAAAGATGATTCTATTGCAAATCTAATAGATTTAATGTGCAACCTTAAAAATACATCTGATGAAGATAAATAGGTTAAAAGTATATGTATCCTTAATAAAAAGGACAAAAACAATGCAGACCCATCAGTCGACCTAGAAATCACAGGCTACCATGCCCAACAATTCGTTCTTGACTTCCAATCGCAGGTAACAATAGATTTGACTAGAGACACATGGGAATAACTTGGAAAATCTTGATTAAATGAATTTGGAATATATCTAAAATTAGTTGACCAAGGACTAATTGAACCTATTGGGGTTTGGAAAATTTTTGACACAACCATTAAAGGCATATTGACTAAAGTCAACTTTGAGATCATTAACCCTAAGGAAGGATCTAGTTCCTTCCCTTCTCTAGTAGATCAACCGTGGGGAATAAAACAAAAAAAATCCATATCACTAGACAAAGAAAGAATTAAACTTAAAGGTAATGGGAAAAATTCATCATTCCAATTCATCCATCCTAGGGAGAAACTTGGACAGAACCCATCGACGAGCATGTTGACGTTCGATAATTATATCAAATACATAACAACAAATATTACACCTAACCTATTGCATCCGTAGAAATCCACCTTGCGAATCCTCATTCGATCGGATATAACTCAGAGGTAGAATTGTACAATTGGAAACTAGAAATTATGAACTACAAGACTGAGAATTCTAGAATATCCAAGCTATTCCCAAAAAAAACCTGACAATTCTTTTCTGTCATTTCAATCCCCAATATACTTGAACAAAAAATTAGAGAATATCCATCCCTAACACCAGTAAGGAATGACTCATCAAACCAACAACCACTTAGATACAAAGAGTGAGAATCACCATTACTTCATTTTGACCAAGTATCTAAACCTATAGGTGAACAAGGACGACTCTAGAGTCTGGTCAAGACATTTACAAGTCAATTTGCACGGTGGTGGGACACACATTAGTCAATATTACAAACTTGGAGGACGACATCTACATATTTTATTGAAAGCGTCGAAGGAAAGAAACTAATAAAACAATCAAATATTCCAGTATTCACACAAGGGAGAGATCCTGAGAAACACATTGATACATGTGAAAAATAATGGATAATATTATGTTATAAAGATTATCAATATTGGCCTCACTTATTTCCAAACACATTAGATTATCTATTGAATAAGTGGTATAAAATGGAAGAAGCAAGAGGAGAAATGTTCACATGGAATGAACTTACAGAAAAATTTCTTAAGGACTTGAAATTATCATCTCAGGATGAATTATTGGTTGAAGCATCTAACAAATAAAAAAATTCCTGCAACCAACTGACAACACTTTAGAAACAAAGAATCAACCTGGCCGATAGTATGCTACGTGTCACAAAATTCATTCAACCGAAATACAACATTCGACAAGACTTCGACTAGAGACGAAAACCACAATAGGGAAAAGTTTTCAATAGAAAGTCGATCATCCAAAAACTTCAAAAGCAATTAACACAATATTTAAAATACAAACATCAGAAAAAGAAGACACTGGAAGATTGACTACAGAAGAATTTCCTCCAGCATTCTCACAGTTCAAAGAAGGTAGTCGATAGATCAATGAAAGTAAATAACCAAAATGGATGGACGCAAAAGATAATATAAAATAATTTGATATATCTAATGATGTCAAGCATAAAAACACAAATATATACGACTACTCGAATGAAGAACAACTGACATAAATCGTCATCTTATTAAAATAATTTTAGGACGTTTTTGCTCGGGACTATAAATATCTAAAAGGACTTATTCAAGAAATGGGTGAAATGAAAATCAATATAAAACCCAAGGAAAAACCAATAAATAAATGACCATATAAACTCGTGCAAAAATATAAAGAAATAGTAAAGAAAGAAATTGATAGCATGCTTGCAGCCAGAATCATTTACCCTATCGATCAGTCAGAATGGGAAAGTCCAATGGTGGTACAACCAAAGAAACACGACTTGTCACGACTAAGAATCTATATCGACTTTTGTGAACTTAATAAAGTAACCCTTACAAACCCATTTCTGACCCCTTTTGAGGATGAAATTCTTAATGAAGTTGCAGTGCATGAGTGTTATTCGTTTACAGACAGATTTTCAGGATAGAATCAAGTACACATTCCTAAAGACGATAAAAAGAATATGACATTTGTATGCGAATGTGGATCATTCATATATAAATTTATGCCATTTGGATTGAAAAAAGATGCATTTATTTTATCCAGAATAGTCATCAAAACATTTCAGGAATATATCTACAAAACAATGGTTGTTAATTTTGACGATTGGACAATATAATTTATGCTGAAAAACCAATGTAAATGGCTAAGACTTATTCTATAAACATGTCGACAAGTCCAATTATCTCTAAATATCAAGAAGTGTATCTTTGCAACACTAATAGGAATCATACTGGGACATGTAGTATGCAAAGAAGGAATTAAAGTCAACTACGCAAAAATCAAAATTATTCTCGACTTAAAACCACAAGTAAGTGTTTTACTTGGACATACGAGATATTATAGAAAATTCATCCGTGTTGAAACAAATATGCCGATAGGGTTTCACTCAGTGTTGACTCCCTTCAACTCAATCTCCCTAAACACCAACCCAAAGATGTTTTACCCTGTCCAGCAACACCTACAGAGCAGATGCAGTCTCACCCAAGATGTTTGAGGGAGGGATGAAGGAACCAATATTCTCCAGTAAAGATGAGGAGGTGCACACTTGGTATCGCTCCATCACCATACAAGTTAGAGATCCAGAAAAGGGTTTTCACTTTAACATAAACTACTCATCATCATTCACATCAGATCTAGTATTGCACTACTCTACTACTCATAACAGAGATCGACATGTAAAAACTCATTCATTATGTGAAGACTTCTTATCATTTAGATAAGAAAATCATTAAAAGATCATATTGCAACATATTAACCATTTATAACGCATCACATTAGCTCAAATTAATTAATGACATAGACAATATCATAGATCACATTGCAGATAAAATAACACAAAATTTCCAACAACTCCCTTATTAACTTCCACGGATCAAAAGGAAAGGAGCGCTCCTAGGAAATTAGGGTTCCTGATCCGTCTGCGCTAATCCCTTGCAGAGTCGCGGCTTCTCCGTGATGATCGGCGGCTCCTCCATGGATCCGCCTGATCCCTCCTCCATCGAGGATCATTTCCAGCACATTGTGGCGTCCCTCCCGGGCGAGTCGACGGCCGCCGCCCCATCCTCCAGATTCATTAAACTTGCTGAAGTTCCAGAGGTCAAGCTAAACTCAGCAGCCTCTAAAAGGAAGGCGGTCACCCTCTCTGAAAAGGGCCTCATCGGATTATTTACAGGACTTTGGCCATCCCCGAGATCTATGGAGGTCTGGCTGAACAAGAATTGGAGAACCCTAATCCAGGGTGAAGTTCAGCAAATCTTTTGTGGGAAAGGATATTTCGCATTCATCTTTGAAAAGAAGGAAGATCGGGATCTCATCTTTAGAAATGGACCATATTTCATGGGCCCTCGAGGGATGTACTTAAACAAGTGGGATTTATCCTTTAACCCAGAGAAGGATATCCCGAAAGCAGTCCCTGTGTGGGTAAAGCTTCCCCATCTGCCCCTTCACTGCTGGAATGATGAGGACTTTTGATCGATAGGGAACTCCTTGGGGAAATATGTAGACAAGTCCGAGCCTAAGGCTCCAATGTTTTCCTGTGCCCGAATCTGCGTTGAGGTAGATCTAGAAAAAGGCCTTCCCGAATCTATCATGCTTTCTATTGATGGGTGGAGCCATCTGCAATCAGTAGATTATGAACAAATCCCCTTCAAGTGCAAGTACTATCATGAATATGGCCATTTTGCCAAATCCTGTCTGAAGAAGCCAGAAAAGCCCCCTTCGGAAAATAATGTTAGTGAGGGCTGGAACATTGCAAATGGGAAGAAGGCTGCCAAGCCTCAAAAACAGCAAAACCCTCCACCAAAGAACCCCTCCGGAAACAAGTTTGCGGCCTTGGAAGTAGAAACGCAGGAAGAAGAAACCCCTGTAGAGAATCCGAAGAACCACGAAGGGTTCTCTAATCCTGAGCAGCAGCAACCTCCAGAAGTTCAAGAGACAATCATTTCGTCCCAAAAATCCAGGGAAGAAGAGGCCGAGCAGTCTAAAAGTAGGAAGGAGATGGAGACAAACTCTGAAGGATCCATCACCAAATCCAAAGCAAAAGCAAGCACTGAGGAAATAACAGATACTTCCATGGAGGAGCAGGAGTCGATCCCCAGGAAAGGCAAAAAATCTAACAAAATCATTCGTGAGCAAGAGGCAGCAAGAGAAAAAGCAGCAGGTAAGCAGTCCAACTTGGATTTCCTGGTTAAAACCACTCAAGCAAGTAAATATCTCATGACTGCGGAAGAAGAAAGAAAGGAGAAAGAGAAATCCCTCAAACAAATGAAGAAATAATGAAAATAGTCTCCTGGAACTGTAGGGGTTTGGGCGGTAACCAGAAATTAGAAGTAATCAAGAGATTCAAATCTATGGAAGCAGCCTCAATCCTCCTTCTCCAGGAGACTAAGAAATCGGCCGAAGACAGTGTCTCGGCCATTAAAAGCATATGGCCAAATGGGAATGGAATAGCAACCAACGCCTTTGGAGCCTCAGGCGGTCTCCTATGTTGGTGGAACACAAAAAAGTTTGAGCTCCTTTCAGCCATAGACAATAGAAATTGGCTCTTAATAAAACTAGAGAACAAAGAAAGAAAAGATCAGTTTTGGGTGGGGAATGTTTATGGCCCTACTCTGAACGCGCAGAAGGATATATTTTGGTCCTCTTTAGAAGATCAATGTGTGGACAAAATGCTTCTTCCTTGCTATATAGCGGGGGATTTCAACACTACCATATCGGCTGCTGAGCGGCGTGGAGGATCTAAGGTCAGAGACCCCTTTGGGGAGCGGCTAGAAGACCTCATCTCTCGCTGGAACCTGACGGACATCATCCCCAAAAACGGTGTGTACACTTGGAGCAACAAGCGTGTGGGTCCTGGACACATAGCTGCCCGTCTTGATAGATTCCTGGTAAGCACTCACCTTATTAATTCTCCTCCGGAGGTTAAGCTTTTGTGCTCGGCGGTTTTCGATCATAAGCCTCTTTGCCTTTTCTTCCCTCCGGAAGAAAATCTGGGTCCCCTCCCCTTTAGATTCAACCGATTGTGGTTGGAAACGGACGAAGTAAAGGATATTATAGCAGATTCCTGGCATTGCTTTATTCCAGGCACCCCAGCTTATTCTTGGGAACAAAAACTCAAAAAGGTGAAGATCGCCCTTAAGGCTTGGGTCAAAATCCACTTTCAAGAACCAGCTAAAGAAAAGGAATGCATCCTTGCAGAAATGGAACATCTACAAGCTGAGATGGAGGAAGGACAGGTCACAACGACTCAGCTCATAAAAGAAATTGAATTGGAAACAAAGCTTCAGAAGACTCTCAGGCAAATTGAGGAGGAGAGCAGACTCCGTTCGAGGGCCCTGTGGCTCAAAGGCGGGGATCAGAATACAAAATTTTTCCAAAATCAATGCAGGGATAGGCAACGCTGGAATACAATCAGAGAGCTCAAAAATGAAGATGGCTTAGCTGTCCAAGGTCAAGCAGCCATAAGCGCAGAGGTAAGGAAATTTTTTTCCCATTTATATAATGATGAAGAGCAAGTCTCTCCTCATTTGATGGAAGAAATGGCCTCTGATATACCCTCCCTAATCAATTCAGAAATGAAAGCTAAACTTGACTCCCCCATATTAGAAGAGGAAGTTTTGAAGGCCATCTGGAGCCTTCATCCGGACAAAGCTCCAGGTCCGGACGGTTTCCCCATCTGTTTCTATAGATCCTTCTGGCCTCTAATCAAGAGAGACTTTATGAGATTAATCACCTGGATGGAAAAAGAAAATATGGGCGGAGCCACAAACTCAACTTTTCTGGCCCTCATCCCAAAAGATGCAAGACCTTCCTCAATTCAAAGATTTAGGCCCATTTCCTTATGTAATGCATCTTATAAAATTTTCTCGAAAGTCCTTTCCCTGAGAATTAAAAAAATCCTTCCTTCCCTTATCTCTCCCAATCAAGGTGGCTTTGTCTCTGGCAGACATATAAGCGACAATATTCTGTTGGTGCAAGAGGCGATTCACTCAAGCACTAAAAGAAAAGAACCTGGCATGGCCATCAAGCTGGACTTAGCTAATGCCTTCGACAGACTGAGACACTCCTTCATCCTTCTGATTATGGAAAGATTTGGATTCCCTCCTTTATTTCTAAAACAGATTCAAGCTTGCATTTCCTCCCAATGGATAGCCCCGCTCATCAATGGAAGACCCACGGAGTTCTTCAAAGCCACCCGAGGGGTTCGGCAAGGGTGTCCGCTCTCCCCTTTTCTTTATATCCTGGTTGCAGACTCCTTGAGTAGAAGATTGAACAGGCTCCTCTCTGAAGGCTCTCTTCCAGGTATCTCCTTTAAAAATGGAGTCTCCCCAATTAATCATGCGTTGTTCACTGATGACTCTATTTTTCTAGGGCTAGCATCCTCCCAGATAGCAAGAAGCTTCCAAACTCCCCTGGACCTTTTCCTCAAATCCTCTGGGAGCGCAGCAAACAAAGCCAAATGTCAAATTTACAGCTGGAATTGTCCTGCAGACACTCTTAGGAGTATTTCTCAGATTCTGCAAATAAAATCCAATCCCAGCTGGTCGCATTTTAGTTATCTGGGCATCCCAATTGTCAGAAAATTCTTCACTTCTTCAATGTGGAATCCGGTCATTGAGAAAATCAAATCTAAGGCGCAATCCTTAGGGACAAGATGGCTAAACTTAGCAGGAAAAACAGTCCTAATACAATCCATTCTCTCATATTATCCAATATACATGAGCTCAATGGTTCTAGCTCCAAAGAAAGTCATCACCAGCATATGCAAAGAAATCAGAAAATTTCTCTGGCAGGGAGGGAAAACTCAAACAAAGAAATTCCACTTGGTCAAGTGGGAAATCATTAAGAGGGCAAAAATTCATGGAGGGCTGGGAATAAGGGACCCGGAGTATACAAGTAAAGCCATGGGGGCCAAATTGATTTGGAGACTGATTACTGGGAAAAGGGAATGGTGGAAGGAAGTCATAAGGAAAAAGTATATCAAAAAACCAAGGACCAGAATGTTGGCTGGTGAATGGAAAGGGAAAGGAACTACTCTTTGGCAGCTGTGCAAGACTACAGTTAGTATAATAAAGGAAAGCTGTTATTGGATCCCTGGCAATGGGAAAAAAATCAACATCTGGACCAGCAATATTTTAGGACAGCCTAAGCGCTCCTCTCTTCCAGGTATGAGCTCTTTCTCTGCTTGGTTGTCTGAACAAAATATGCATACTCTCTTTGACCTGTCTTCTTGGGAAACGAATGGCAATTGGCTGGGATGGAAGGATCTCTCCCCTCCACCTCACCTGCTAGACGCGGCCGAAACCCTATTTTCCTCCCTGCACGGCCTCTCTCCGTCGTGCCTCTCAACTAAGGATCGGATGGGATGGGGAAAAACAAGGCAGTACAATGTAAAAGAAGGCTACAAATTAATATCCAAGGAGCACATGAGTGCCGATAAAGTCTGGAAGCTGGTTTGGCACCCTGACAGTATTCCTAAGGTCAACACGTTCACATGGCTTCTTCTGCATAACAAACTTCTGACGGCAGAAAACTTAAGGAAAAGAGGCATTCATGGTCCGTCGAGATGTGTCTTGTGCAACTCAGCTGAAGAAACCTCCAGCCACCTCTTTCTTCAATGTGAAGTTTCCAGGATTGTCTGGAAGCTTATCCTCCCTAATACCTTCAACAGAGATCTTCCAAGCAATGCTCCTCAGCTCCTTAAAGACTGGGCTTCCCTATTCCCAGGCTCCATGATCAAGAAGCCCATATTAAGACGCATATGGGCAACTATCCCGAAAAAATTATGTTGGCAATTATGGCTAGCTCGAAACCGAGCCATCTTCAAGGATCAAAAGGTCATCCCCGCTCAAATCACAGCTAGAACTATTGGCATGATAGCCGAAAAATTTGCCTCTAACAGCATTAGCTTCCCTCAGCAAGAACTCATTCCTGAACACCTTGCTAGCTGGTGCAAACTTTTCTTAAAAGACAACAGCTCCCTTCAGTCCAAATATGTCTACAGAAGGAACTCCAAACCCATTCAGCCTCTTCACTGGGAAGTGAGACTATCCAACTTCGAATTTCAGGCCTGGCTCCAAGCCAAAAACTCCTATTCCTTGTTCTTTGATGGGGCTTCGAAATGTAATCCAGGGGCGGCAGGTGCGGGTGGGATCCTAGTGGATCCCGGAGGACAAGTGGAACATCGATTCGCTTGGGGACTTGGATCGAGAACTAATAATGAAGCAGAATGGATGGCGCTGCTCCAGGGTCTACAACTCATTCGGACCAAAAATCTCCAAAAAGTTCTGGTTTTTGGTGATTCAAGACATGTCATCTATAAGATGATCCATGGGTATCCTACAGGAGACATCAAATGCCGTAGATTATTTAAAAAGGCTCAACTTCTTCAGTCCCAGCACTTTGAATTTTACCACATTCTTCACCAGATCAACAAAGACGCAGATGCGATGGCCAATGTAGGAGCTAGTCTCCCTCAAGGCCATTATAGACAGGATGACGATATTCCCATCTTCAAAGTTATTCCATGAAGAGGATCATAAGGAACCATCATCAAATCAAGAACAAGCAAGCTGTCGAAGAGGATCTCCACCCTCTCAAGAAGTATCGTATAGTGACCTTGGTTTTATCCTACCTAAGCTCTTTGGTTACCTCCCTCTCTCGCCTTTTCCCTCCTCCTCCCTCCTTTCCCCTTCTCCCTTTTCCTTCCCTCTTTCTCCCTCTCCTTCCCTTTTTCCGGCCCCCCTCTTCTAGCTTCTCCCTCCCATCCAGCCGTCACCCTCCCCATCGTTCTGGCGGCCTCCAGCATTTATTTCCCCGTCTTGTCTTATCTCTGGTGATGGCCGCGTGTTCAGTCTTTCTCCCCTCAGCTGATGAGCATTTAACTCCCCTCCGGCGTTCAATTACGTCTCCCTTTTCCTCACACGATCGAGGCTCTTCCTTCTCTGCCTCCATGTCGAACTCCAGCATCATTCCGCCTCTTGTTTTTTCTGAGGGTCTGTTAACAGCCCCCTCCTTCCTTCTGCAAGAAGCTGATGTAATTGGTATTGGGAGCCCTCAGGTTTCTTCTAGGCCAGTGCAGCCCCTCTCCCAAGCCACTGTCGAAGGAAATCATCAGCTGGCCCTCTGTCAGTATCGTTACCATTCTGCTCTTTGGGAAAGTGATTCTCAGGTTGAAAACGGGAGTGAGTCAGGTCATCAGCAAGCATTGCAGTATCGGCTGTCTCGCCTGGCAATTCCGTCCGACCTTGGTATTATGGCGCACTTGGGTAATAATCTCGGAATGCAGGATTTTATGAAGAACCTTCGAAGGGTTTATGAATTGACTGCCATTGGGGTGAAGGAGAATAGAGACACAGCCAAGGAAATAAAGGGGATGAGCGAGACTATTTGCAGGATATCTCAGGATGTCAGTGACAATGGAGCCCGCACCGAAGATTTGGATAGCAACCTGCGTGAACTCTTGGGCAGAGTTGAGCGTATTGAAGCCGACCTCCAAAGGCTTGTTTCAATGAACCAAGAGAGCAGGGTAAATGGAATTAACGCTTCAGCCTCCCAGCCCATGGAAGAAGAATCAGTACTGCAGCCTCGCCAGCTTAGAGGCAACTGATTTTCATTGTCTGCCTTCCTCTCAGTTTAGTTAGGGGTTTTAGTTTCAAAATTTTGTATGAATGAAGTTTTTTTGCACTCTGCTATGTAGTCAGTTCGTGAGGGTTTTTACAACTCGTTTAGTTTGCAGTTCAGAAGAAATTTTCTGCCCTCTGTTTTGGGAAATAGACTTTGTATGGCTTGCTGTCTATGTGCCATCCCGGCTATATACCTCCCTTCGGAAATGTAATGAATGGCTGTGCACAGCCTGTTAATACAAACCCCTCTTTCTATTTTTGTTAAAAAAAAAAAACTTCCACGGATCAAAATACATCTTCAAAAGCACATCCCTTGTTTGACAACCTCATACCAAAACTGATAAAAAAAATTGCAAGAGATGGACTCAAAATATGATTCGAAGATATTACAAAAATATGATCTCCCAATGTCCTAATATATTCCTATGATCAATATTCCTAAGTCTATTTATAGGCTTACACCTTTTACAAAAAGGCCCACTTTAACTGACTCAAGTACCTTGTACCAAAATTGAAACGATTATGGCCAATCCAACCACCTATTGACATCCATCTCTTGCATAGGTTGACTTGCATCTTGTTGACATCTTTCTTCACCTTGTGCAATCAATCCCCTACCAACAAGCCCCAAACACAAACTTGTGGGTCATCCTCGAGCCATGTCAACTGGATATTGTTCGTGCACTGATATTGAACTTGAAGTATTCATATTCCTTCTTGACTTCATCAAGTGCTTCCTTATTCCTTGTGATGATTGCTACAAAATTCTCCATATCCTGCTTAGTTGAATTCTTTGTCATTTTTGTCATCACCTGCATGCGATCCTATTGAATGTTGGTGTATGCATCCAAAGCCTTCATCACCAACTGTTTGTCGATGTCCTAGAACCCATCCAATTGTGTAGTTTGGAGTTGATTACTTTCTCTTTATTTGATGGCTCGCTGCTGTAACTCCCTCAATTCAATTTCCTTGACGACTTGTACAACCGGGGGAATCATCTTCAGGGATGCCCGCATCATTGCTAGTTGTGATTTTGTCTCATGAAGCCGTGCACTTAACTATTGTATTTTCTCATGCTTGACCACATTCATCCAAAATGGTGTGGCCGCTTCCACCATTATTTTGGCCACTTTATTGCAATCTGCAATCTGAATTTCCACATCCTCAAGCTTACTTCTACGTTCGATGACCTGCTCAGGAGCTGCAGTCGGGACTATGCATGGTTGTAGATCCTCGTTCTCCTTCTTTAAATATACAATGATTTGTCATAGTCATGGTATATTTCCTTCCTCAAACATATATGTTGTGATGTCAGGAATTTCTTGGCATGTGACTATGATGGCCCTTTCTAGTCACTCACGGTCATCTAAAGCCTTAGCTTTGTACCTAATATCTTCCTCCTATACCTTCTTTAGTCACTCAATTTCCTCTTGTGCTTGGGTGACTTGCTCCTACGACTTTACTAGCTTATCATGAATAATCTCATCCCATTCCTTGATCTCTTGGTTGGCGGCTTTCTACAGTCATGTAAGTGTGTGTGTTGACAGTTTGTTGATGTCAAGACCGATTACGTAAAACTGTTGTAAGGAATATTCAACATATTCACTCCCTGACTCCAATGCTTGTGGTGGAATATGCACAATCTGTACCCTTTTTCCCATACTAATCTCAACTATTCGCTATAATACATAAACCTAGGGTACCTTCTCTAGGAGATATTTCGTCAGGGATTACAGAAATACCTTCATCTAATGGAAATAGTCAGTCAAATGCTAATTGAGCTATGCTTAGATCTCATAGGTTGTATTAGTGATCACGGTAAGTATGTGACTCACTTGGACATCCACCATATTAGGTGTGTTGCTGCCCTCTCCCTATTTAAATATTCGTTTGGTCCTGCCTTCTTCAAATTGGTGTTCTATCTCAGAATCAGTCAGAGTCTTGGATGACTCTTCCTTGGATTCCTTGTCTAACTCCTTCTCTTGCTCTTGGTATACTAGAATGTCGAGTGGTGGACCTACTTATGTGTTTGAGAGCTCCTCTACACTAATAGAAACTTTCTATTCAACTTCCAATTCTTTGATAATGACTTCCATCTCTTCATCCATAAATTTGTACGACTTTAGAATTTATAGCTTTGGTGAAATTAAGATTTTGCAACATGAGAAAGTAAAAAATTGTTTAAAAGTTCCTAATTTTAATATATATGTATATACATTACTATTTTTTTAACAACACCAACACCTCTTTATCTGTGGGACAAGGGACTTCTCATTGCACAATGATGTAACTATGAAAGTCTACATATGTGTACATATCCTACCCCCCTTAGGATTTGAACCTATGACCTCCTAGGAGGAAACACATGTTCTTAACCATTATTCTCACTCAAACTATACAATCAAATATACATCAATCTCAAAGAACTATTCCACTAAAACATGACTTTCTTACATGTTTATAATATTATTATTTATATTCAAATTTAAAAGCCATGTTTAGCCAAGTTTTCTTCATGAATAATACTTATTGAGATAAATTTATAACCTAGGAAATATATTATAGAATTTTGTATTTACTTTCATTCAAAACAATCTAATCATTCCCACCATGGACCCTCAAAATAAAATGAATTCCTAATTCATGTGCAATGACATCATTCTTCTAATGGATCAATCCTGAAACAACATAATGATCCTTCCAACATTGTTACACAAGGAATATAGCCAACATTCCTCCCATGACCCAATATAAAAAACCATCATATCATACAAAGTATGGAATTCATGGGTACATCCTGGGTCTATGATCCAGACCTCCAAAGCATCCTCAACATCTATTGGCTTGGTGGAATCCAACAAGTCCTTCTCAATTTCCCAATTTCCTCCTTAGTTGCTTGTGGAATCATGGATTTGAAAATACATGCTTCCTGGGAGGCTATGAACTAATTTATATTTTCCCATAATTTACTCACCTTTGTGGGGCTGAATTCCATCCCACAATTATCCACTCAACCATTTCCACCTCTGTTGAGACTTTCCCCAATAGAGATGTCTTCCACTTTCACCTTATAGTTGTCAATTTCTAGAAGCACCAGATATTGATAATGCCTATTGACATCTAATAAATATGGATACACAGATAAATGCCTGGCATTAATAACAATAAGAACCCCATAAACCACCATCATTACCATACTGTGATTCATAGCTCTTGAATGCCTCACATATGGAAGTGTCCTACATCGAACTAATTTGACATTGATGGACATGAAATATATTGTACTAGCTTCCTCCTTTTATTATTATTATTATTATTATTCTTATTATTTGATGGAGAAAAAAATGAAGTTATTTCTAAATCGAATTGGACTTTGGGTTGTATAAATATTTTATTGGGACAAATTTTTATTTGTATATTTGAGCCTTAAACATGGTACAAAAGAAACTATAACAAAGTTGGTGTACTATATCTATATTTATTGATTTTGACAATATTGTTTCTCAATTCAAACCCAATTCTTATGCTTTAAATCTCTTCTTATTTCCATCATTACTCCTAAACCCTTATAGGATTTCTTACTTATTCCCTCATGGAATTCCTTTCAAAGAAACTTATAGCTTTCATAGGGAATACATACTCTTTTATAAAAAAAAAACTTTGAACATCTTGTTAATGAATTAAAAATACTTGGAAAAAGAATATATTTTGGTTAGCTTCAATGTAGTCTTACTATTTACCAAAATTCCCATGGAGGAATCCATACAAATCATTAAAAAAACCATTTATGAGGAAACAACAAATTTAGTAGACTTGTTTGAAATATACCTATTTCATCTTCATGCACAACATCTATGAGAAAATTGGAGTTGTAATGGGTTCCCCCCTATCACTAGTTGTGGCTAATATATACATTAAACATTATGAAAATATATCCCTAGAAAACTATTCATTAAAACCAAAATGGTGGAAACGGTTTTTTAACGATACAAATGTAAATTAGCCGCATGGGAACTAGTGCTTGGATATGTTCCAGCTTGACCATTTGAACAGCATATCATATCACATCAAATTCACATGGAAGTCAAGTAAAATAAGAAAATACCTTTTCTTGATGTCCTCATCACAAAAAAGGAAGATGGTTCATTAACCCACCAGGAATTTCAAAATAAGACACATATGAACAAATATCTACTTGCTCACTCACACCACCACCCATCGAACTGGGTATTAACAACTTACCTTGGTGACAAGGGCTATGAGAGTATGTTGGGGGAGCCTAAATCGACTATCTGACTAGGTCCTTCAGTCAACTAATTGTAAACAAGTAGATTATGTAGATCTCATAGGTCGTGTCTGTTACTTGAACCAAAAAGTAGTTATGTAATTGTTCGTAAATATTATATATAATATGTAGAGCTAGATAAAGACTTGGTTCGAATGGATGCATGAACCCCCTTGTGTTCTTGAATAATATAAACATTGTATTCTGTCTACCATTCCTTATCTCTTGTTATATCATTGTTTACATGAATCTGTAATATATATCATTGGTAACCTTGCAAGACGATTGATTACAACATTGGTTCTATTTCCAGTGGTACATTTATTGGATGAAAATGACTATGACTCAATGATATCATAGCAAAATATTAGGGATTGGTGGGAGTGAAAAATAACAAACTATCTGCAAAATTATGCTAGAAGAAACAAGATGACTATTGCTCAAGAAAAGAAGATTTTTTTCTCTGAAACACATGAATTTTTTTTCAAATCCATCCCATATGTATTGAAGAAGCTCCTGGATGAAAAATATGGTAAATGAAAACAAATGACAATTATGCCAGAAACTTACTAGAGGAGGCCGCACAAACTTGTCGGAGTGGTTCAAAAGAATTGATGACGAATTTTGTGAGAAGTGAGCTATCGAGGAATGAGTCTCGGTAGATAACATTAAAGAGATATTCTACAACAACCTCACTTAACAATTCATTTTCTCTCTACCAACACTTTTGTTCATCTTCCTGATCGACAAAGGAGTAGGACATATTTTTGAACCTCGACCACTATTGTTAACGCCACTAAGAAACACGAACTAGGAAGCAAAGAAAAAAGAGTGCGAAAAATTTGTATAAGAGAGAGAGTGGGAGTACTTCCTCAGAAAATAAATAGTTTCACCCTATATTCCTAAAAATCTTTCACTTTGACAATGGGGGGATAGTTGATCACGTCTGGTAAAGTTGGGAAATAACTGTCAACCAATGAGAAACACAACATGGCCATCAATGGAAAAAAAAGGATACAAGTATAAAAATGACACACAAAAGCACTCCAAATCATATTCAGAGGATCGAGTGGGAAAAGAGAAGGAAGAGGAGAGAAGAAATAAAGGAGAAGGTCGTTATACTCAAGAGAGAAAGGAATATGAGTACAGTGATAGAAGCAAAAGAAAATTCTCCAGAGTGAAGTTGTGACCGATAATAAAAGGGAATTGATGAGGATCTATTACCTGTGGAAGAATACTTGTGGATAGAGCAGATTAGAGATCTCCAAGTAACAATAACTAAAACTATAGTACCACATTCCCCATCACATTTTACACAGAGTGCCCAAGCACAAGACATTGCTTAAGAAGATTTAGGATTAAATGTTGGCCAAGTAGGAATATGGAGTAGACATGACGATGAAGGAAACGAAGTCCACCAAATTTTAAATCATCGATCGCAAGAGGAAAATTGGGTTAATTTTCAACCCTATATATCCAATCGTAGTTTTCACCTACATTACTCCGAACGTGGAGGAGCGCCCTCTAGCTAATTCCAGCTACAAATAGTTAACCATATCAGTCGGTATCACTAATAAGAGAAGTACCCGAGTTTGAAATTTTTTTTACTTGGGTATCGACAGAAGCTATCGACATAAAGTTGGGAAATAACCTTCAACGAATGAGAACACGACATGGCCATCAATGAAAAAAAAAAGATACAAGCATAACAATGATACACAAAAGCACTGCAGATATCCAGAGGCTTGAGTGGGAAATGAGAAGGAAGAGGTGAGAAGAAATAAAGGAGAAGGTCGTTGTACTTAGGAGAGAAAGGAAGATGAGTATAGTGACAAAAGCAAAAGAAAATTCGCCAGAGTCAAGTCGTGACCGGAAATAAAGGGGAATTGATGAGGATCTATCACCTATGGAAGAATACTTGTGGATAGAGCAGAGTAGAGCTCTCCAAGTAACAATACCTGAAACTATAGTACCACATTCCCCATCACATATTACGCAGAGTGCCTAAGCTCAAAACATTACTTAAGAATATTTAGGATTAAATGTTGGCCAAGTAGGCGTATGGATTCAATGTGACGTTGAAGGAATCGAAGTTGACCAAATTTTAATTCATCGACTGTGAGAGGAAAATTGTATTTTCAACCCTACATCCCCAATCATAGTTTTCACCTACATTACTTAGAATGTGGAGGAGCGCCCCCCTAGCCAATTCCAGCTACGAATAGTTAAACATATCACTCAGTATCACCGGTAAGAGAAGTACTTGAGTTTGAAATTTTTTTACTTGGGTATCGACAGAAGTTATCGACATAAATATACTTATAACAGTCGATAGAGAAATGACCGATAAAAAAAAATATTCCCGACAGAAACGAAACATTCATCGAAAATATATGTGAAAAGAGCGCAATTACAAGAAGTGACCCACCACCACCACCAACTCCACCAACATAAGAAGATGAAGACATTGCAAATATGGTGCACATAACCAATCGTATTCCCCTTTATGAGGGAGACAAAGAACCCAAATGACATTGGTTTGTCTGTGAGTCCATAAGGGAGGCCAACTCCATCACCAACAAGGATCATCAAATGGCACAGTTTTCTAGTGCTCTTCGAAAAAGAGCACTAATTTGGTACATGACCTACATAGAAAAAAATGCCAAATGTGACAAAAGGTCAGTTCAAGCAACAATCTATGTATTTCTTTAAAACTTTTGATGTAAAGCATCTTGTTGCCAAAATGTTGAATACCACTGTTGAGAAGCCGAGAAAAAAAAATGGGAATACGATAAAATATTTAAGGACTTTATGAGCCAATTAGATTATAATATTAATGAACAATTATTAATTTAGTGGTTTGTTGTCGGATTATTACAGAAAACTAGAATGCACCTCCAGTTAGACAATTTTAATACGTATGAATATGCACTCATAAAAGCATTGCAAATTGAAATGATGATGATTACCCTATAAATCCCGTCGATCGACATATTGAGGAACAACTGGAAATTATGCAAAAATAATACGAGAAATGAGCCTCCAAGGAAATGATGTATGGTGTACCAAATGCTCGACGGTCAGTCATATGAAATATTATTTTTGAGAAGAGGATCATCGACAGGAGATCGGGTTCGTTCAAATGAAATTATTTTACAACATCTACTGGGAGCATGACTTACATGCAAAAAAATATTTCTCATAGCATATGGAGAATAAACAAGCTTGCTGGTGCACAATTTGTGAATTCAAGAGCCACTCGACAGTATAATTTCAACTGAATTTACAAAATCGTCAAAACTAGGAAACATTTTATCAGACCAACGATGTCAATCAAAATAATAAAACTGAAAACAATGAGAGAAATGACAATAATGCCAAAACTGATGGGAAAATTATCAAAGGTGTGATGGCCATAGATACGAGTGCTAGAATGACAACTAAGACCAATGAGGCTGATTTCAAGGTTGAGGACGATATTTTCGAAATCGAGAAAACTGATCGCATCAACCCATCCAGTGTTATACATGCCTAAACGAGGAGAATCGACATGTAGACTATCCATACAAATACCAAACTGATTTAAAATTTTGTACAAGTTGTGGATTAGGTGATCATTCGTTGGAGGATTTCCCTACCATGCTTGAAAATATTAATAATAAAAAGAATGTTAATATATTGTCTAGTGTTCATAAATATGATGTTGTTGAAACTAAGAATGTACAAATTGTAACTTGAAAAGGAATGAAAATTGGCATTGATAATATTAATATGTCACAGTAATCTAGGGACTAAAACACAGTCTCATAAGAGATTTAAGACAATTAAGCATGAAAATGGCATAATGGTAGTGCAATGGAATGTTGCAGCTCTATATAATCAATAAAATAATGATAGTACAATACAATGGTCATGCAGAGTGCATGAATTCCAAGACAATTCGAATTCTCAAGGAGGTCATTCGAATTGAATGAATGGGTGTAGCTTAGCTTAATGTCACCCACAATCGACACACTTAGTTAACCACTGAACTAATCAATAAATGACTCTCACACTAAGCCCTAACTGAATCGGAGTGCAATAGATGACTGAGTCTAACTGAAAGTGACTCATCACATGTAACTGCATGTCCAACTAAAGGAGGTAGCGCATCCATAACTCCAAGTAGCTCTGATGGAGTTAACTAAAGTGACACATGTCATCAGAAGTGGTTGTAGGCGCCAATGTTAGCTCCAATTCATAAATATTGGCAAAAAATAATCAAATAATGAATGGAGGAACCTTCACAACTCAGCTTAATTGATTGTTAGGTGAAACAACAATCAGTTAGCAATTAGGTGCATTTATGACACTCAGATCACCCCATAATTGCTCCTTGTTTGAAGGAGGAAGCCCAGTTAGCCTCCCTGAATGAAGGAGAAGGCTTAGTTGGCCTCCTTGATTGAAGGAGGGCATGGGTGTGCTCATGCTAATGTCATAGTCTGCTCATATGATGCCAAGTAAGTCAATTAAACTTAGGATAGTGGGTAAATAGGCCAAAATTAACCAAATAAGTGTGCATGTTGGGTAAATGACTCCAACACCCCCCCTTAATCTATACTCAGGAGGAGTAAAAATAAAATGCATGAAATGCTAGGGCCCTAGAAACAAAGGCCATAGGTCACCCTGTACAATAATGTAACTCAAACAATGCTCAAAAATAAATCTAACTGAGGAAAGAGGGAAAACCTAGTGGGGAAAACCCCCCCCTCAAGCTGAACACTCGAGAAGTAATCTAATCACCCTGATGAACTCACCCCCAATAGTGAATGAAGCTAAGTGAAATTATTCTCTGAAAATATCTTGCTGAAGATGTTTGCACTCTGCTCATCAGTAGGGCAGTATTGGAGAATGATGGTCCTATCATGCACCAATTCTATGATATAGTGCATGTGGATCTTTACATGCTTGGTACTCTGCCTGGTAAATGGATCTGTGGAGATATTAATAGCACTTTTACTGTCACAAAAGAGGATATTGGACAAAGTACTACCAAAATCAAACTATGAAAGAATGCCTTGCAACTAAACAGCTTGGATGCACGCATTCACCACTCCTCCTTACTCGGCCTCTGCTGAAGACAATGTAATGGAAGCCTGCTTTTTGCTAGACCAGAAAATAGGCCCACCACCAAACATGAATACATATCTGGAAGTATACTTTCAATCAATAGAATCACCCGCTCAATTTGAATTTCTATAACCAAGTAACTCTAGTTCAGAGTCTACAACATAGTGAATGTCGTAGGTCTTGCTGCCCTGAATATACTGGAGGATCCTCTTGGATTCCTTTCAATGAAGATAATGAGATTGATGCATGTATCTTGATACATCATTCACATCATAACATATATCAGGTTGAGAATGATTCAAGTAAATCAAGTTACCAATCAGCTGGCGATAGATTGTGCAATCCATGGGTGGAGTGGTTTTTCCTTCTTCAAGGTTGATCCTTGAAAGGAAAGGGAATGGAGAAGCCTTAAATTCAGCCATGTTAAACTGAAATAACATGTCTGATATGTATTTATACTGAGTTACCATTATCCCATCAAAATTTTGGGATATTTCAAGCCCAAGAAATTGCTTCAACAACCCCAAATCGCTCATCTCAAATGCGTCATGGAGGGCAGTTTTTATGACTGGAATGGAAGCAACAGTGTTACCAGTAATCAAGAGATCATCAAAATATAAAACAATTATAAGAAAATTACCATCATACTTATTTATATACACATTCATATCTGATTTACATATTTGGAAGTTTTGCAAGAGAAGGAAGGCATCCATCTTCAAATACCACTCTCTTGGGGCCTGTTTTAACCCGTATAATGACTTCTTTAGTTTGCAAACCAAATATGGATCTGAAATGTATCCCTTGAGATTATTCATGTATATCTCCTCATGAATATATCCATGTATAAAGGAAGACTTAACATCCATATGATGCACTTCCCAGTGCTTGGATGCCACAATTGCCAAAACTAGGCAGATGGAGTCCATTTTTGCAACCAATGCAAAGGTCTCATGATAGTCCACACCATGGACCTTTGAGAACCCTTTTTATAAAAACATTGCATTATATTTTTAGGTTTTTCCATCAGCAGCAACCGTTTTCCAAAACGCCCACTTGCATTGAACTAATTTCCTCCCCGGAGGAAGAGAAACTAGCTCCCAAGTAGCATTCTTTCGAAGAGAATTCATCTCTTTGTCCATGGAAGCTTGCCATCTCGGATATTTTTGAGCATGGTAATAAGACTTAGGATCTGAAATTATCATTAAATAACAAGTTTTAGACAACAAATAGTAATGACAAGAGAGCGCAACACCTTCTCTTTGGAAATCAAACCTGGTTCTTCTTGGATCATCGGGATTTCCAATGTTGTCACCAATGGAAGAAAGTGTCTAACTGGACCAAGTTGGGAGATGTGCTTGCACTTGAGGTTATGAAATTGAACTTGATGTTTTCTGGTAACTGATATTAGATATCATAGGTTCCAACTCGGGTTCCAAATCATAGTTATTACCCCCAATTTCATCATCCAAATATTCAGCAGAATAGGAAGGAAATTCAATAGTTTTCTCCTTTACTAGTTCTACCTCTTGAAGAGGCTCATCGAACCGGACACTTCTTTCAATGATGATCTGTTTTGTTCTGATATCCAATAGCTTGAAACCTTTAGATTCTTCAGAATATCCAATAAACAAACATTCAATACTTTGCAGTTGCAAAGCTTTCCTTTTATCATGCGGAATTCGGGCCCATGCAATGGACCCAAACACCATGAGATTCGACACATCTGGCTTGTGTCTGAAGTAGGATTCGAAAGGGGTCTTCCCTTTAATGGATGAGTGAAGCACTATGTTATGAATTTATGCAGAATAATTCATGGCCTCATCCCATAAATTTGCAGCCAACTTCTTGGCTTTCAGCATGCAAGTGGTCATCTCCTTGAGAGACCGATTCTTTCTCTCCGCTACACCATTCTGCTAGGGAGTGTAGGGGACTGAATGTTAGATATGAATACCACTTTTAGAACATATATGAAGCAACCCACTACTTATATATTCCCTTCCATTATCATATCTCAAATTTTTTATCTTTTTCCCAATTGTATTCTCAATCAGTGCTTTTAATTCAATGAATTTTTCTAAGACTTCTGACTTTTTCTTGATGAAGAAGGCCCATGTATATCTAGAAAAATAATCTATAAAAGTCAGAACATACTGAGATCCATTCAAGGATATGGTGGGAATTGGTCCTCTGATATCAGAATGAATCGGCCCCAATATTTCTGATGCTTGTCTTTCCTACCCTCGATCAAACTTATGCTTAGGATGCTTACCCAAAATATAACCTTTGCAAATTCCGGTAGTAGCTTTGATGACCGAGGGGCCTTCAACCATGGAATATTTCTGTAATTGCTGCAAGTATTTGAAGATTATATGGCTGAATCTCTCATGCCATAGTCTTTTGACCTCATTTCCATGAGTCAGAAGAGATGTGGGCTTTGCATCCTCCACAAAAGGGGAAAACTCATAGGATTTTGCATGATGATTTGCAGAGCCTTTTGCCACAAGTTTCCCTGATGCAAGTTCAGTAATTTCTACATCATCTATGATGAAGGATACTCTTTTAGGAACTCCAGTATGGGTCATTTGATAGACACTGAGGAGGTTTGATGCAAGAGATGGTACATACATAACATTGGAAAAATAACCGTGCTCAAGATTTACTGTACCTTGTCCTTTTGAGATGATGGTAGAGTCATACCCCATGTGGATGGGAATCCTCTTGCTGGTGTTGAGAGAAGAGAAAGAGTCTCTGCTGGCCATCATGTGGTTCGAATCTTTATAATCTATGAGTAGAGCCTTGGAATTTGAAGTCCTTTCCATGAGGGCATGACCTCTTTCATGCTGGTATTCCCGATCTTGATTTTCTTTCCTCCAAAAGATTTCCGGAAGATTTATGCTATTTCTCTCAAGGAGAGAAGTAGCTTCATCAAGATTATTTTTCATACAGGCATGTTCAGGGTGGAATCCCTTCCTGCAGTATGAACACTTGACTTTTTCCTTCCCATGGTGGCCTTTGTTTTTGTTCTTCTTCGAGCAAGAAGGATCTTCTTCCTGCTGGTTTTGAACTTTAGGCTTAGGATCTTTGAATTTGGTTTTGGGGTTCTTATGCTGCTTTCCTTTTCCCTTCAGGTCCTTGGGTCCCAAAGCAAAGAGAGCTTCATCACAGTAGGATATGATGATCCCCATCTGGACAAGCTCATCATGCTCGCTTTCTAGGGACTCAATGAAGGCATTGAGTGTAGGCATCTTCCATCGAGGGGTTGTGAGATTCCCTCCATGAAATGTAGAAACAAATACCAAATAGTCATCTCCAAGTTTTGAGAGAATGGCGAGGATGAGCTGATCATCCTCCTTCTTCACCTCACACTGCTTCAGTGGAAGGACTATATGCTTGAATTTTGTGAAAACGTCATAAGGGTCTCAAAATTTCCAGTTTGAAGAGACATCAACTTGTTTTCAAGCTGATAAACCCTCAAGTCATCCTATTTTCCATACAGGGAGGAAAGGTGGTCCCAAATCTATTTCAGAGTCTTCAATCCCGAGAGGTGGAATAGAATATCCTTGGAGATAGAGAGACACAAGAAACAAAAATATTCATCTTTCTTATTCAAAATTTTAACCTTGTCTATAACATAAGTAGGCTCTTCTTCTGTGTCCATAGTGACTCGATAGAGTCCTCTGGCATGTAGCTAGATCTCCATGTCTCTTTTCCATCGATGGAAATTGAACGGAGTCAAAATATCTACAGAAGAAGACATATCAAACTGTTGTAGCGAATGCAATGAGCCTATAAAACCTACAAATCAAAACAATAAAGTCACTATAAGGTCGAACAACTTGCACATTTTAGGTTTTCATCACACCCATCATAATTTATCAAGCAAGATTGATCAACAATTCCTTTACTTGGGGTATTAAGTGGTAAACCTTCAGCTTCTGGTGTAGTGCTTGAATTTGAGATTTTGCTCTATTTTTCATGCAAGATCCATCAAAAACCATGTTTTTGAAGAGAATGTGGTTCGTCCTGCTGTGAGCTTTGATACCATATTAATCTGTCATAGTAATCTAGGGACTAAAACACAGTCTCATAAGATATTTAAGACAATTAAGCATGAAAATGGCATAATGGTGCTGCAATGGAATGTTGTAGCTCTATATAATCAATGAAATAATGATAGTACAATAAAATGATCATGCAGAGTGCATGGATTCCAAGACAATTTGAATTCCCAAGGAGGTCATTCGAATTGAATGAATGGGTGTATCTTAACCGAATGTCAAATCGACACACTTAGTTAACCACTAAACTAATCAATAACTGACTCTCACACTAAGTCCTAACTAAATCAGAGTGCAATAGATGACTGAATCTAATTGAAAATGACTCATCACATGTAACTGCATGTCCAACTGAAGTAGGTAGCACATCCATAACTCCATGTAGCTCCGATGGAGTTAACTAAAGTGACACATGTCATCAGAAGTGGTTGTAGGCGCCAGTGTTAGCTACAGTTCATAAATATTGGCAAAAAATAATCAAATAATGAATGGAGGTTCCTTCGCAACTTAGATTAGCTGATTTTTAGGTGAAAAAACAATTAGTTATCAATTAGGTGCATTTATGACACTCAGATCACCCCAGAATTGCTCTCTGTTTGAAGGAGGAATCCCAGTTAGCCTCCCCGAATGAAGGAGAAGGCTTAGTTGGCCTCCTTGACTGAAGGAGGGTGTGGGTGTGCTCATGATGATGTCATAGTGTTATCATCTGATGCCAAGTAAGTCAATTAAACTTAGGATAGTTGGTAAATAGGCCAAAACTGACCAAATAAGTGTGCATGTTGGGTAAATGACTATCCCAATCCTATAAAATAAAAAGTAAAGAATACTATCCCAATCTTGTTGAACAAAAATGATTATATAATTATGCATCAATAATTTTTCAAGAACTAACATCACATGAAGAACTTGATGACTTCTGACAAATTACTACTAATGAACTAATCAAACTGATAAATAAAGAAAAGTCTATTACAAAGCTAATAGATTTAATGTACATCCATAAAAATACATCTGATGAAGATAAATAGGCTAAAAGTATATGTATCCTTAATTAAAAGGAAAAAAAACGATGCAGAGCCATCAACCAGCCTAGAAATCAAAGGCTACCATGCTTGATAAGTCATTCTCGACTTTTGATCGCAGGTAAATATAATTACTAGAGACACATGGGAATAACTTGAGAAACCTCAATTAAATGAATTTGGAATATATCTAAAATTAGCTGACCAAGAACTAATTGAACCTATTGGGGTCTGGAAAATTTTTGACACACCCATTAAAGGTATATCGACTAAAGTTGACTTTGAGATCATTAACCCCAAGGAAGGATCTAGTTCCTTCCCTGCTCTAATAGGTTGACCATGGGGAAGAAAAATGAAAGCATCCATATCACTAGACAAAGAAAGAATTAAACTTAAAGGTAATGGGAAAAAGTCATCGTTCCAATTCATCCATCCAAGGGAGAACCTTGGATAGAACCCATCGACAAGGATGTTGACATTCGACAATTATATCAAATATAGAACAATGAATATTACACCTAACCTAATGCATGTAGAGAAATCCACCTTCAAAATCCTAATTCGATTGGATATAACTCGGACGCAGAACTGTACAATTGGAAACTAGAAATTATGAACTACAATCCCAAGAATGTTGGACTATCCAAGCTATTCCCAAAAATAAAACCTGAAATTTTTTTTTGTCACTTCAATCCCCAAGATTATTGAACAAAAAAATAGAGAATATCCATCCCTAACACCAGTAAAGAATGAGTCATAAAACCGACCACCACTTAGATACAAAGAGTGAGAATCCCATCACTTCATGTTGAGAAAGTCTCTAAAACTATAGGTGAACAAGGATGACTCTAGAGTCTGGTCAAAACATTTAAAAGTGAAGTTTCACAGTGGTGTGACACACATTAGTCAAGATTACAAACTTGGAAGGAGACATCTACATATTTTATTGAAAGGTTCAGAGGCAAGAAACTTATAACACAATCAAACATTCCAGTCTTCACACAAGTGTGAGATCCTGAGAAACACATTGATACATGTGAAAAAGAATGGATAATATTAGGTTATAAAGATGATCAAGTTTGGCCTCACTTATTTCCAAACACATTAGATGATCTATCGAAGAAGTGGTATAAAATGGAAGAAGCAAGAGGAGAAATGTTCACATGGAATGAACTTAAAGAAAATTTTCTTAAGGACTTGAAATTCTCATCTCGGGATGAATTATTGGTTGAAGCATCTAATAGATAAAAACCTTCCTGCAACCGACTGACAACACTTTAGAAACAAAGAATCAACCTGGCCGATATTATGCTATGTGTCCCAAAATCCGGTCAACCGAAATACAAAATTCAACAAGACTTCGACTAGAGATGGAAACTACAATATGGAAAAGTTTTCAATGGAAATTCAATCATCTAGAAACTTCAAAACCAATTAAGACAATATTTAAAATTCAAACATCAGAAAAAGAAGACACTGAAAGATTAATTGCAGAATAATTTCCTCCAACATTCTCACAGTTCAAAGAAGGTAGTCAACAAATCAATGAAAGTAAATCACCAGAATGTATGGACGCAAAATTTAATATAATAGAATTTGATATATCTAATGATGGCAGGCCTAAAAACACAAATATAGGTGACTACTGGAATGAAGAGCAAATGATATAAATCGTCAACTTATTAAAATAATTTCAGGACGTTTTTTCTCAGGATTATAAATATCTAAAAGGACTTGTTCAAGAAATGGGTCAAATAAAAATCAATATCAAACCCGAGGAAAAACCAGTAAATAAATGACCATATAAACTCATGCAAAAATACAAAGAAATAGTAAAGAAAAAAATTGGCAGCATGCTTGCAGCCAAAATCATTTACCCTATCAATCAATCGGAATGGGCAAGTCCAATGGTGGTACAAACAAAGAAACATTACTTGACACGACTAAGAATCTATATCAAATTTTGTGAAATGAATAAAGTAACCCTTACAGACCCATTTCTGACCACTTTTGGGGATGAAATTCTTAATGAAGTTGCAGTGCATGAGTGGTATTCGTTTATAGATGGATTTTCATGATATAATCAAGCACCCATTCCTAAAGAAGATAAAAAGAAGATGACATTTGTATGCAAATGTGGATCATTCACATATAAATTCATTCCATTTGGATTGAAAAATGCTCCATCTATTTTTATCCAGAATATTCGTCAAAACATTTCAGGAATATATCTACAAAACAATGGCTATATATTTCGACGATTGGACAATCTACTTTATGCTGAAAAACCACTGTAATGGCTAAGACTTATGCTAGAAACATGCCGACAAGTCCAATTATCTCTAAATATCAAGAAATGTATCTTTGCAACACCAATAGGTATCCTACTGGGACATGTAGTATGCAAAGAAGGCATTAAAGTCAACTATGAAAAAATCAAAATTATTCTCAACATAAAACCACAAGTAAATCCTAAATAAGTGTTTTAATCAGACATACAATATATTATAGAAAATTCATCTATGTTCAAATAACTCTGTCTACAGGGGTTCACTCACTGTTGACTCCCTTCAACTCACTCTCCCTAAACACCAACCTAAACATGTTTTACCCTATCCAACAACACCTACAGAGCAGATGTAGTCTCACCCAAGATGTTTGAGGGAGGGATGCAGGAACCAATATTGTGCAGTAAATATGAGGAGGTGCGCACTTGGTGTTGCTCTGTCACCACACAACTCAGAGATCCAGAAAAAGTTTTTCACTTTAACATAAACTACTCATCATCATTCGCATTAGATCTAGTATCACACTACTCTATTACTCAGAAAAGAGATCATCATGTAAAAACTCATTCATTATGTGAAGGATTCTCATCATTTAGATAAGAAAAGCATTAAAAGATCAAATCACAACATATTAACCATTCATATCGCATCACATTCTACCAAAATAATTAACGACATAAACAATATCATAGATCACATTTTAGATAAAATAACATAGAATTTCCACCAACTCCCTTATTAACTTCCACAGGTCAAAATACATCTTCAAACCCACATCCCTTATTCGACAACCTTGTACCAAAACCCATAACAATTCGCAAGATGCAAAATCAAAATATGATCTGAAGATACTACAAAAATATGATCTCCCAATGTTTTAAGATATTCCTATTATCAATATTCCTAAGTCTATTTATAGGCTTACACCTTTTACAAAAAGGCACACTTTAACTGACTCTTAAGTAACTTGTACCAAAATTGAAACAAGGGAAACCAAGCTGACCACTTGTTGACATCCATCTCTTGCACAAGTTGACTTGCATCTTGTCGACATATTTCTTCACCTTGCGCACTCAATCCCCTGCCAATAGGCCCCAAACAAAAACTTGTGGGTCATCCTCAAGCCACGTTAGCTGGATATTGTTTGTGCATTGATCTTGAACTTCAAGTATTCATATTCCTTCTTGAATTCATCGAGTGCTTACTTAGTCCTTGTGATGACTGCTGCACAATCCTCCATATCCTGCTTAGTTGGATTCTCTATCATTTTTTTGATCACCTGCGTGTGATCCTCTTGAATGTTGGTGTATGCATCCAAAGCCTTCATTGCCAACCATTAGTTGATGCCCTAGAACTCATCCAATTGTGTAGTTCAGCGCTGATTATTTTCTCTTTCTTTGGTGGCTCATTGCTGTATCACCTTCAAATATATTTCCTTGGTGACCTCTACAACTGGGGGCATCATCTTCAGGGATTCCCTCATTACTGCTAGTTTTGCTTCTGTCTCATGAAGTTGCGCACTTAACTGTTGTAGTTACTCATCCTGGACCACATTCATTCAAAATTGTGTGGTCACTTCCGCCATTATTTTGGCCACTTTCTTGCCATCCTCAATATGAGTTGCCACATCCTCAATCTTACTTCTACATTCGGTGACCTACTTAGGTTGTGTACTTGGGACTGCACGTGGTTGGGGATGCTCGTTCTCCTTCTTTAAATATGTGATGATTTGTCCTAGTCACAATATCTTTCCTTCTGTAAACATATTTGTTGTGATCCAGGATTTTCTTGGCATGTGACTACGATGGCCCTTTCTAGTAACTCATGATCATCTAATTCCTTTTCTTTCTACCTAATCTCTTCCTCCTATACCTTCTTTAATCACTCAATTTCCTCCTGCACTTGGGTGACCTGCTCCTGCGACTTTACTAGGTTATCATGAACAATATCGTCTCATTCGTCGATCTCTTGGTAAGCGGATTTCTACAATCACATAAGTGTGTGTGTTGGTTGTTTGTTGACATCGATACTGATTACGTCGAACTATTGTAAGGAAGCATCAACATATTCATTCCCTGAATCCAATTCCTGCACAATAATATGCACAATCTACACCATTTTCCTGTACCGATATCAACTATTCGCTACAATACATCAACCTAGGGTACCTTCTCCAGGATAGTTTTCGCTAGGGATTACAAAATACCTTCACCTAATGGAAATATTTGGCCAAATGATACTTGATCTATGCTTGGATCTTAGAGGTCATATTAGTGATCATGGTAAGGATGTGACTCACTTGGTCATCCACCATCTTAGGTTCATTGTTTCCCTCTCCCTGTTGAAATATTCTTTTCATCCTACCTTCTTCAAATTGGTGTTCTATCTCAAAATCATTCAGAGCCTTGGATGACTCTTCCTCAGATTTTTTGTTGGACTCCTTCGCTTGCTCTTGGTCTACTAGCATGTCGGGTGGTGGACCTGCTTCTATGTCCGAGAGCTACTCTACACTAACTGAAACTTTCCATTCACCTGACCATTCTTTGATAATGACTTCCATCTCTTTATCTGTAATTTTGTACAATGTGGTGAGCCATTTTTTATCATCATCATGTCTCTCTTGGATATAGATGGCACGGGGTCCCATCGCAAAGTGCACTACTCATCGATACTTTGTTGTTGCTTCCTTTGTGAGACACGAAACCTTTCCTGTTTGCGTATCAAAGTGCATCCCAATATAGATAAAACTATATGGTGTAGTCAACCTATCGCTCCTTAACATCAAGCCACCACAAATTCTGATAGTGTGTGCCCTGACATGTTTGGGAAACTTCTAAATCCATATCTTGATAAAACGTGGGTTCCATCCAACCCACAAGTGCAATTAAAATTAATAACCATGAATATGTAAACGATTGCTTACATTCTTGTTCCATCATCACATCCTTGGTCTATTTATTCAACAAAAACAACAACTAGTTCATATGGACTCCTTTGGCTCATTGCTTTGCACATGCAATGAATCTGGAAGTGCATCGATTTGGTCTGTTTTTCTGCACCATCTTGATGACCAATAACTTTGTTTCAACTCTGAAAACCTTGTAATTTATGTTCTTGATAACGTACGCATGTTTATCACTAACAACGACATACTTCTTATTCAGTTTTGTCACTAATCTCTTATCATTATCCTTATTGCAGAAATATTGCGATGGGTCAGCACCCACCATTGGCAATATGGTGATCTGCAATATAAATTCAATGGTAATAGGTACTTTCATGTCAAGCCAAAGATACCCTCCATGGAAACAAGCTAACAAATTATTTACACATGCATTCACCTCTGCTGAATGACTGAAATGTGGCATGTGGGTAATTCCTAACAACCCCAACCATTATAATCCCATATCCCACTACTGTGGTGCTCTAACAACCGAACCTCCATTGCCATATTCCTTCATTTCATAAGGTTATGTCATACATTGTCTATATTCTAGAATGTTGTGGTTGTTGTAGGTCAATTTCATCAGATACAACACAATATTCATGGTGACGTGCACCCCTTTCGACGTCGCAGGATTATTGATGGGATTACGTTGATTATTTGAATGCATCACTACTAGTTCCTCTGCCTTCCATGGTGGTACATACCCGGGGATATCATCAAAAGTCGCCCCCTTTCGTGTTCTGGAGTCCTATCCACCTATTGTTGATGGCCTTGCCTCTACCTCAACCTCTGTGGCTCTAGTGGTACTGAATGTGGACCTCTTCTTCCTCAATGGATACTTGGGATGATTTGCACTCCTCTTCTTCCTCAATGGATACTTGGGACGATTTGCACCCCTCTTCTTCCTTGCTATTTGCTACATTTATTGATGGATGTCTATTCTTTCTTCTTTGATTGGTATCATAGATGGAAGAGATTCATGAGTGCTACCACATGATATTATGTGGACCATTTCTACAACCCAATCTCTCTTGCACTCTTCACTAGTCTCGGCTAATGGCCTTCACTTTGATATGTTGGATTATGACAATGGTTCATTCAATGTCCCTCCTGTCGATTCTTATAACCTTGAAATCACTTGTGCGAATGATTTGAAAAATCACGGTGATATATTTCAATGATCGATTGAATTCAATGTTGATTCTACAAATACAACGATCTAATTCCCCATAAATGCGCATCATGTCCACTTTCTTCGTCGGTCGGTTGATGTAACTACTTAATTTATTTCTTGACTTGACCTTGTCTCATCCCAACAGATGTTGCCAAACTACTTTCCTATTGTGACTTGTGCCTCTTTTCTTCCATTGTGACGGACTTCTACTGCGATGGCCTCCTGTGTATCATATCATACATTTTTTTTAGCTACCCAAATTTCTAGTTTTGGTGCTATAGCTGGCTATCCTCATAGGGTTTTAGTATACTACCATTCACAAGCTTCAACAACATTTCACCATCTAACTGATGTAACTTACCATTCACAAGCTTCAGAAGCATTGCGCCATTTACGTAAGGGCCTAAACAATGCATTTGTAACTTACCGGAATGATTCACAAACTTATTGTCATAAAGGAGAACCATATCTCCTAGCCAAAAGTACTTTTATTTGATATGTCAATCATGTCATTCCTTCTGGGGATCCTTTTCAAATTGTTGGTGAAATCCTGCAATGAACCGATCTTCCTTTAGCTACACCAACTGTTTTAAGCATTCTTCAAGCGCTCCTTCATCATCCATACATGTCACTGCTACAATGCACAGTCTGGGAACAATATATTCCATCAGCATGACCGCTTCTTGGCCATGGACCAGCTTGAATGGTATCTACCACATCAATATTTTATAGGTGGTTTGGTAGGACCATAATATCGAAGGAATTTTCAATTGCAATCATCCCGGTTCATGTTACATACCTTTTTTAGTGCATGCTCCTGTTCCCGCCTTTTCACACACCTGGATCACGTGGCAGAAATCTTCAAGCCACTTGGTGTGTCCTTGGGGGCAAGTCTCGAGTCAAGGCTGTCACCTTGTTCTTGACTCCTCCGTTTAGGCTCAACTCCTAACAAAGCCAAGGGGGGTAGACCCTATTAAGTTACTAAGGATGATTTCTTAGTGTAATGATGTTGTACTGAATCAGTTATTTAGGAGTTTGAATATTTTAACTATAAACAATCAAGATAACAAGATACGAAGATACACACGAAAGCACAAAGTTGATACACAATATATATATGAAGCAAAAAAAGACCAGTGCCTTAAAAATGGAGTCAAATCAAAGATATCAGTGTGCTTGCATGTGCTTGGAGTAGATGTTTTGCGATTGCATCTTGGTATGTTTTAAGTTAAAATTGAAGTATGAATTGATTAAATTAGGCTAAAAGGGGGACTCCAGATATACCCAAGAGTACTTGGAGTATGTCCAAAACAAAACCTATACGGCTACCCGCAAGGAATATGTGGGCTGAAATGGAGTCTCTGGGGCTATGTTTGTAATGCACCCGTTAGGGTGTGACAGAGATCGGCGCCCCGAGGTCACTTTTCAGTAGGTTCCCGCTTCCTTTGGGTATTTTGCCATCGTAGAGGTTTGATCGAGGTGTTGGATTTTCACCTGATGGTTTGTTAATTGGGGAATGTGAGTCCTAATTATGCTAGTCACCCAAGTGCTTTTGATATATCTTGACTGATCGGACGAACCGCAGCCAAGTGCAGAGCATACACACTGGAGTCTTGTAAATTTTAATAAGTTTTTAAGAGATGTGTTCTTGATTAAAAGAAAAGCCTCCAAGAACCTCTTCAATCCAAGTGGATCTCAATCGGGGAATCGAGGAGGGGTTAATTTTAAAGCTGCTGATAAAAAAATGATATAAAAAATAAAACAACTACACAAATATGGTTTTCTGATTAATCCTACCACGAATCTCTTTCCCCTTTCGGGTCACTCGAGAAATCGTGGGGTAAGTATTATGATTAATTTTGAAAGTAAGATATGGAATATGGAATTAACAACAAGATCAAATATACTACCCTGCAAATCAGATCAATACTAGTAAAAGGAAATAAGTAGAGAATGATGAAAATGGCACCGACGCGAATCCCCCCAGCGGGGATGGGGAATGGGCTCGAAAGAGCCTATTCAAAGGATTATTTTATTACAGAGGTTACAATATCAAAGCAATAATAAAATAGATATTTCTTGGTCCTTATACAGGCTGAAACCAATATATTACAGTTTATACAAAAAATTTACAAATTATGCGACAAAAGAGAGACCCCTGGGGGATTTGAGCGCTCCAAAAGCCACTTTGGACAGCATATTCCTTTCTTCTCTGTCATACCTGCTAGATGAAAGCGAGCGAATTAGAATAAAAAATGCCCAAAATCACTTTAAGAGTACCTTTGGGTCAGCCTACTTTATCTCAAAAAATAATGAAATTAAACTAGCTAAAACGGCGAATAGGGAACCAAGGAAAGCAAGCTTTCCTTGGGATATTGGCTTGCTGTTTGTGCAGCCAATTAAAATCACTGATATTGCAGAATATTGAAATTATTGAACAGCAAAAGAAACTACCTTAACAGCAAACTATGAATTTTTCAATAAACTACTTGCGAAACTAAGGCAATTTAGCTAGATCTCTTGAATTTGAACTTTATGTGCACAATGAAAATAAGATCTAGAAATTTGAAGGGATATTGATAATTAGATATATGTATGCTTTTCTTGATGAGATAAATCAGATTTAAAAAATAAACCTTAAAGTTACCAGTTTGAGGAAAGTTTAATAATTTTTAAAGGAGGAAGAGAGAGAAAGAGTGTTTGAAGCCTGGGAATGTTGGGCTTTGGATTCTGCTTTGGTGGAACACCGAGGGACTATGTCATTCATAATATACTAAATATGAGGAAGATTCAAACCAGCTCAACCTATTCTACCAGTGAGATCACCTGTAACTTGAAAACCCTTGCACAAACAGATGGTTAAAACATAGGTGCTGCCGAAAGAGATGATTGGAAAGCATGCAATTAAACTTAAAATACATACAAATCCAATAGATGCAGAACAAGCAGCAGTAAGAGCATAAATCAAAATAGAATAAACTCTTACCCTAACAGGAGGGAGCTCTCTCCTTCAAGTCCAACAATTAACCAGCAAAGCAATGATAAACAAAAGTAGATTATACCTCATAAGCATTTGACAATCAACATCCACACATGAAGAGCATTACACCATAGATCTTGCCTCCAAAGCTTCTTTATTCCATAATGAAAAAACAATACAATACAAGAGCAATAGCACCTCAATCCAGTTCTAACTGGCTTGGAAGAGGAGGTTGTGCCTGGATATATACAATTTGCAGGCCATCTAGCCCAGGGGGGGGTGCAATTACTCATGGAATCAAGTGAAATCAACTGATGGAGAGTCCATCAATGCCTGATCTGTGTCTAGCTGAGCCAGATCTGAGTCTCACTGAGTGCAACTATCAATCGGGGGGCTGATTTGACTGACACCTCAACCTGTTGACTGAAGAATCCACCAAAAATCATCCAGTTAAGCCAAAAACGTGTTGAGGAGAGAGGGAGGGAGAAATTCCTCATAAAGGATGCTCAAGATCAACTCTGGCTCTGATTTGATCACCTCTTTCAGTCAAGGATTTGTCAGATCCAGTCAATCTGCTTCAGATCTGACTAATTTCAATCAAATCGGCTGAGAATCCATTGATTTATGATTTTGGATTTGCTCCATTATTCATCAATTTATTAATCAAAATAATCAATAATTGATTTTTGGGGCTTTCTGACCCGAGTGATGGAAAATCACTCAAAACTAGGAAATAGTGGGTCCATGGGTTTACATGGTGCTCTTAGCTTAATAATGAGTACCTACATGACTGAAACTGATTATTTGGCCCACTTTTATTACAAAATCAAATTTTCCAATTAAACTATTAAAAAATAGCCTAAGTTTTGGAAAAAATAAATTTTAATAAAAAACACTAAAAAAACTAAAAAATTGAAAAATTGAAAAACACCTAGGGGGACTTAGACATGTTCATATGACTCAAAAATGATGTCTAGCATGTTTATACAATAACACATAGACTCTAATAACCTCAATAGGCCTAAATGCCAAGCTGACCACCCCAACTTTGGAGGTATGGAGTGAAAAACTCATAAATTATCAGTCGTTTGTTCAACAACCAATAATAACCAAGGGAAAAAACACCCTGGGCTGATCAGATTGAAAAATAAAGTCTAAGAGACCGAGTCTTTTACAGACACTATCATGCTAGAACATTTATTACAATTCCCTCATGGGGTATGAACATGTGATATAGTACAACAAGCACTTCCCAGAAGTACTTCCAAAGGTCTTTTTGAAGTCCGAACAAGTTAGCCATGTCCGGTTCACAGGGCTCACTTGATAAAAACCACTAAGTACAACTTAGGTGGTAACATTCTGGCTCCAACTGTGGGACATGTGCTCGATCTGTTCTTTAAGGCAAGGAGAGGATACGAGAACACTAGAATCTCTGGTTTATATACCCTGCAAAAACATCTCAACTTGACAAGAAAAACCTTAGTAGCACAAGTTTTATGAAAAACCAAATGAACCATTAAGCTGATTTATTTAAACAAAATAGATGTAACTAACTAAAAGAAGCAAAGTTTTATTATAGCTAAAATAGAAATGCATAAAGTAAATGCTCTGTTTCAAAGAGCTTATTTTCCTACTCTAAGCATGATATAAAAAGGGTTAAGTGTAATCAGAAATCCAATGTAACCACCTAAGCATTTTATTGACATAAAAAGAAATTTCCTTGTCTTTGGTTACCAGCCAAAGTAAGGATACTTTATTCAGAAAATGCAAACCTGCGTGATGATCCAGAAGGGGCAGGATGGATGGGAAATCATAGGCATGAATAATGTAGTCAAACTTCCTCCCAAACTGGTAAGTGCTTATGCAGGCTGCTTCTATCCAAGACTGGATAGGGTTGATGTACAAATTGGAATGATGAGGCAGATTGACTACACCATCATACTAATCATCAAGGCTTACCGGATGATAATTCACTGTATAAGCCCCAAGCAGCTCCAAGTCAAGAGAAAAATCTATATGTGAAGATGATAGTTGAGATTGATATTCTAATAACTGCATCACATCCATCTTTTCACAAAACGGCTTCTCCATATCTTCATTACTGATACCCTTGTGCGGCTCTACATGATATGACTCTGAATGATCATATAAGAGTTTTGAATGCTGCTTTTCCATACTAGGATTTTCCAAGGTCTCCAGATTCATGCTTCCCTCTATGGAATTATAGTAGATTGGACTTCCACAAATCTCTAAATAGACACTCCCCTTGCTGGGTATAGCATAGATAGGATTCTTAAAAAGATATCCACAAAAATCCCAATAGTCATCACCATCATCTATGTTAAATGTGATGGATTCCCCATTGCTGATATCAGGTTCCGATATTGAGTTCTCTTTGTCTTCATTACTGATATTGATATATGTATCAGACTGATAATGTGCATAAACTGCATGCTCCTTTTTCATATCAAAGTTTCCCAAGGCCACATGGTCCATGCTCTCTTCTTTAGATATGTCATAGATAGAAAAATCAACAAAACCATCAAAAGTTTCTGGTTCATTATTTTCCTCTTTATTCATGTCATAGACTGGATTTTCCATGAATGTCCAGGACTCCTCATCGACATCTTTGTCGGGGATAAGGGAGTCTTCATCACTTGTATCATGCTCCAAGCTATACTTGTCCTCATTTTCATACTCATATTCTTCAGAGAAAAGGTCACAAGGTAGTAGACCTTCAAGACTGTCATCATTATAAGGAGAACACATAGGAGTCCCATCATGTATATTACAGTTTTCATCATAAGTTTCACTATAAGACTCTGCAATGGTTTCATCCTCAGGCTTGTACTGTTTGGATGGTGACAAAGGGTAGGCCTATCCTACCATGTATATATGATAAGGCTCACTTGAATTTGTTTCCTGATTACTAACCTCAAGAATTCCATGTTCCATGACATGATTCGCAACATAACAAGTGCTTTCTGGGTAGAATTGATGACAAGGCCTACACCATGGAATTACTTCATCTACCAAGTTAGTTGAGTCTAACTGGTTTGGAATCCTAGGCTCTTGCTGAGGAAACTTCTTTTGATACACTTGATTCTGTTTTGGCTGAAAATTCCTAGGTCCATTATTTCTTTCCAGCGTGTTTATTCTGTTCTGGATTTTATTCATTTGCACAGATTGGTTTGTCATGAATTGGTCCTGACTAGTCATCACTTTTTCAAACATGTTAGCTATCTTTTCCATGGGGTCTTTAGAGGTTCCCTTTTCTTCTGATTCAAAGGCTTTTCCCTTTTCTTCGTTGTATGAAGTGTTTCCCCTAGTGTAACCCGGAATGTTGGACTTGCCCGAATATTGCATATTCCTTTCTATTTTCTCGGCCATATCTTGAGCATTTTTTAGATCGATCAGATCTTTATCCCTTAATTGGTATCTCAAATCAACAGTGAAAGCTTCGATGTAATATATCAAGATGGAGGCATCGCTTGGCTTGATGTATCCATGGAGGTCCACAACCACACGCCTGAACTTAGTATTAAATTCATCCATGGTTTCACTCTCCATCTTCTTTATATTATGAAGGGCAGCAAGCAAATGTCTTGGTTCTTTCTTTTCCCCCCATCTCTTCTTAAAACTTGCTAGGAATTCATTAAGGGTTTTATATGAATCATCACCAAGGTTTTCATACCATTCCGCAGCATCATCCTCTAAGGATAAAGAAAAGAGCTTCATTTTGATATCTTCATGGTTAGAAGCAACATCATCACAGTAACTGACTAGGTGCCTTTCAAACTTTTGGAGATGAGTCCTGGCAGTGGTAGCATTATTTCCCTCGAATCGAGGGAGCTTCTTGATAGCATCTTTTGGAATGTTATGAGGAGCACCTACTATTTGAGAAAAGTCAAGGGGTTTGTAAAATTCCATCATTTCTTGAGATTAGTGAACATGACTCTCTACAAATATGTGATGGATATCTGAGATGGATTGGTCTCCTAAATCATCAAGGTTTCTATGAGAAGTCTGCATATTCAATCATTCCCTAATAAACCTTTTAGGATTAGGAAGAGGATTGAATAATTGTCGACGGTTTCTTCGGGTAGAAATTCTTGAAGGGATGTTAGACAGTGGAGTCGCCAGATGGGTCGAGTTTTAATTTTTATGTTTTTTAAAGACTAGATCAATCAATTTTTATTTTTTTTAATCTTTTTAGTTGTTTAGAAAAGAGTTAAGCTAAGTCGTACTCGGGAATAAAAAGATTTATCCCCGGCAACGGCACCAAAAAGTGTTGCTGCCTTTTCACACACCTGGATCACGTGGCAGAAATCTTCAAGCCACTCAGTGTGTCCTTGGGGGAAAGTCTCGAGTCAAGGCTATCACCTTGTTCTTGGCTCCTCCGTTTAGGCTCAACTCCTAATGAAGCCAAGGGGGGTAGACCCTATTAAGTTACTAAGGATAATTTCTTAGTGTAATGATGTTGTAATGAATCAGTTATTTAGGAATTTGAATATTTTAACTATAAACAATCAAGATAACAAGATACAAAGATACACACGAAAGCACAAAGTTGATACACAATATATATATGAAGCAAAAAAAGACCAGTGCCTTAAAAATGGAGTCAAATCAAAGATATCAGTGTGCTTGCATGTGCTTGGAGTAGATGCTTTGCGTTTGCATCTTGGTATGTTTTAAGTTAAAATTGAAGTATGAATTGATTAAATTAGGCTAAAAGGGGGACTCCAGATATACCCGAGAGTACTTGGAGTATGTCCAAAACAAAACGTATACAGCTACCCGCAAGGAATATGTGGGCTGAAATGGATTCTCTGGGGTTATTTTCATAACGCACCCGTTAGGGTGTGACAGAGATCGGCGCCCCGAGGTCACTTTTCAGTAGGTTCCCACTTCCTTTGGGTATTTTTCCACCGTAGAGGTTTGATCGAGGTGTTGGATTTTCACCTGATGGTTTGTTAATTGGGGAAGGTGAGTCCTAATTATGCTAGTCACCCAAGTGATTTTGATATAGCTTAACTGATCGGACGAACTGCAGCCAAGTACATAGCATACACACTGGAGTCTTGTAAATTTTAATAAGTTTTTAAGAGATGTGTTCTTGATTAAAAGAAAAGCCTCCAAGAAGCTCTTTCGATCCAAGTGGATCTCAATTGGGGAATCAAGGAGGGGTTAATTTTAAATCTACTGATAAAAAAATGATAGAAAAAATAAAACAACTACACAAATATGGTTTTCTGATTAATCCTACCACGAATCTCTTTCCCCTTTCGGGTCACTCGAGAAATCATGGGGTAAGTATTATGATTACTTTTGAAAGTAATATATGGAATATGGAATTAACAACAAGATCAAATATACTACCCTACAAATCATATCAATACTAGTAGAAGGAAATAAGCAGAGAACGACGAAAATGGCACCGATGCGAATCCCCCCAGGGGGGATGGGAAATGGGCTCGAAAGAGCCTATTCAAAGGATGATTTTATTATAGAGGTTACAATATCAAAGCACTGATAAAACAGAGCTTTCTTGGTCCTTATATAGGCTGAAACCAATATATTACAGTTTATACAAAAAATTTACAAATTATGCGACAAAAGAGAGACCCCTGGGGGGATTTGAGCGCTCCAAAAGCCACTTTGGACAGCAGCTTCATTTCTTCTCTGACAGACCTGATAAATTACAGTGAGCAAATTAGAATAACAAATTCCCAAAATCACTTTAAGAGTACCTTTGGGTCAGCCTACTTTATCTCAAAAAATAATGAAATTAAACTAGCTAAAATGGCGAACAGGGAACCAAGGAAAGCAAGCTTTCCTTGGGATCTTGGCTTGCTGTTTGTGCAGCCAATTAAAAGCACTGATATTGCAGAATATTTAAATTATTGAACAGCAAAAGAAACTACCTTAACAGCAAGCTATGAATTTTTCAATAAACTACTTGCGAAACTAAGGCAATTTAGCTAGATCTCTTGAATTTGAACATTATGTGCACAATGAAACTAAGATCTAGAAATTTGAAGGGATCTTGATAATTAGATCTATGTATGATTTTATTGATGAGATAGATCAGATTTAAAAAAGAAACCTTAAAGTAACCAGTTTGAGGAAAGTTTAATAATTTTTAAAGGAGGAAGAGAGAGAAAGAGTGTTTGAAGCCTGGGAATGTTGGGCTTTGGATTCTGCTTTGGTGGAACACCGAGGGACTATGTCATTCATAAGATACTGAAGATGAGGAATATTCAAACCAGCTCAACCTATTCTACTAGCGAGATCACCTGCAACTTGAAAACCTTTGCACAAACAGATGGTTAAAACATAGGTGCTGCTGAAAGAGATGATTGGAAAGCATGCAATTAAACTTAAAATACATACAAATCCAATAGATCTAGAACAAGCAGTAGTAAGAGCATAAATCAAACTAGAATAAACTCTTACCCTAACAAGAGGGAGCTCTCTCCTTCAAGGCCAACAATTAACCAGCAAAGCAATGATAAACCAAAGCAGATTATACCTCATAAGCATTTGACAATCAACATCCACACATGAAGAGCATTACACCATAGATCTTGCCTCCAAAGATTCTTTATTCCAGAATGAAAAAACAATACAATACAAGAGCAACAACACCTCAATCCAGTTCTAACTGGCTTGGAAGAGGAGGATGTGCCTGGATATATACAATTTGCAGGCCATCTAGCCTGGGGGGGCGCAATTACTCATGGAATCAAGTGAAATCAATTGATGGAGAGTCCATCAATGCCTGATCTGTGTCTACCTGAGCTAGATCTGAGTCTCACTGAGTGCAACTATCAATCGGGAGGTTGATCTGACTGACACCTCAACTTGTTGACTAAAGAATCCACCAAAAATCATCCAGTTGAGCCAAAAACGTGTTGAGAAGAGAGGGAGGGTGAAATTCCTCATAAAGGATGCTCAATATCAACTCTAGATCTGATTTGATCACCTCCTTCAGTCAAGGATTTGTCAAATCCAGTCAATCTGCTTCAGATCTGACTAATTTCAATCAAATCGGCTGAGAATCCATTGATTTATGGTTTTGGATTTGCTCCATTATTCATCAATTTATTAATTAAAATAATCAATAATTGATTTTTGGGGCTTTCTGACCTGAGTGATGGAAAATCACTCAAAACTAGGAAACAGTGGGTCCATGGGTTTACATGGTGCTCTTAGCTTGAAAATGAGCACCTACATGACTGAAAATGATTATTTGGCCCACTTTTATTACAAAATCAATTTTTCCAATTAAACTATTAAAAAATAGCCTATGTTTTGGAAAAATTAAATTTTAATAAAAAACACTGAAAAAACTGAAAAATTGAAAAATTGAAAAACACCTAGGGGGACTTAGACATGTTCATATGTCTCAAAATTGATGTCTAGCATGTTTATACATTGACACATAGACTCTAATAACCTCAATAGGCCTAAATGCCAAGCTGACCACCCCAACTTTGGAGGTATGGAGTGAAAAACTCAGAAATTATCAGTCGTTTGTTCAACAACCAATAATAACCAAGGGAAAAAACACCCTGGGCTGAACGGATTGACAAATAAAGTCTAAGAGACCGATTCTTTTACAGACACTATCATGCTAGAACATTTATTACAATTCCCTCATGGGGTATGAACATGTGATATAGTACAACAAGCACTTCCCAGAAGTACTTCCAAAGGTCTTTTTGAAGTCCGAACAAGTTAGCCCTGTCCGGTTCACCGGGCTCACTTGATAAAAACCACTAAGTACAACTTAGGTGGTAACAGCTCCAATACTTTATTGAATGCTTCGACCACACCATTTGCTTGTAGGTCATACGGGGTAATATTCTTATGCTACATTTAAAACTTCTCCATCATCGCATTGATCATTCGATTGAAAAAGTGACTCCTTGGGTCGCTCATCAATATCCTTGGCAAACCAAATAGAGTAACGATTTTGTCGAATAGGAACCTTGCGGTCATCGTCACTGTATAATCCATCACTAGTGTTGTTGAGTCCACCATTGGTCCCTTTTTAACCATCCTTAATCACCTTTTCTTCCCTTGTTTTACACTGTTCAGCATGCTAATCATACCTGTTTTCCTCACTCTATGCCCTAAATTGCCAAGGTAAGACTGATTATTGTTTTATCCTATTAATGCTTATGATTGTGACAATTAAGGCTATTTATCTCTCGAAATTGTGCTAATACGTTGTGATTTATGAAGATAGCGCAAGATGAGTTGACTACAGGAAAGTGGAGCTGAACAAGTCTTGAAACAAGGGGCGTTCGTGATTCAAGGAGACCCTCAATTCTTCAATAATCAATTAAGGAACGTGGTTCCTATGCAACCCTCCAGACAGAGCCGTACAAAGTAGCTGTAACAGAATGTGCTACGATTGGGGGATCTTCAGTATAGCTGTTCGAATATTATGGCGATCTGGGAAGATCGCCACTTCTGGGCTAGCTTACAGCTCTTTCTAATTTTCTATATCTCCACCACGCAACGTTTTGTAACAACCCGTGTTATTCAGGGCGCCTGAAGATCAGAGATCTTCATGGCTGCCCTTTGTAATAGGATCGGCTGTTATGGTCCATATGTATAAAAATGAGGGGCTGCCTCGACCCAGGGGGTTGGAAAATAGATAATTCATTCTTGTATTGACAGTGGAAGTGATCTGTATTCATTCTTCTTTTTAATACAAAGAGTTACCACCGATTTAAGGGAGCTGTACATTATTCATCCAGCGTCTCTGTGTGAAGGCTGGGCCCGCCTTCCGCAGAGATTGCTGAGTTAAAGTAGGATCTCTGAATTTATTATCGTGTGATGTTATGTAGATCATATTGCTTGTGTACGCAGCAGTGGCATGTGTGAATTTGCAGTATTACATTTTCCTGATATTGGTGATTGCTATAGATTAACAGTCGACTGAGTAGGAAGTTTCCTTTATGCAATTTATTCAATAGCTGTACATAGCTTTGTTCATCTCGCAGTTTCAGATTGTCATCCCATGAATCCCTGCAACTATTTTACTGTTACAGTTGTTAACTTTCATTTCTGCAATTCAATTCTTTAGAGTAGCTGAACTTGATTACTGCAATTGAATTTCTATATTACGTTCCATTTATGTTTATGGATTTTAAGAGTGGTTAGATCGAGTAGGCAAAGCATTTATTCTGGGATATGAATAGGATTTCTTTTCTGTCTGCAATTGTCATTTGAATCTAATTTCATTTCCTGTTGATATATGGTAGGAAGCAATTGAATTTGTAGTGTTTAGAAGGTTGGTGGGATTACACAGGTTCTGAGGGATGAACATGGTTGTTAAGGGTAAAGTGTTAATTACAATGATTTGTTGTTTAAGCATAAATTGTGCATCTATCCTTTGAAATAAAAGACTTTCCTGGGTTGACAATAAATCTCATATGTTCTGTGTGTTGATAATAATTTATGTGCATTTAGGGTGCTCGACATTTTGGCGCCGTTGCCGAGGAAGGATAAAAATTAAACACTATCATTAGTTGCATTTGGTAATTGTTTCTAGTCAGTTTCTTTTTATTCTCTTTGATGAAATGATTTGGGTTGCATGAATACGAGAAGGGTAAAACGTGATCAATTCCCAACTCCCAAAACCCCACAAGATACTAACAGTGCAGGTGGCTCGGGTCGCAGTCGAGGAGTACCATTGGGCAGAAGGACATTCATCGACGATCTTGTTGACAGAACTAATTCATCCACTAGAGCTCGTCTTCAAGAAACTCCTATCATAAGGAATCCTGCCGATCCTGAGGCACCAACGTCAGGATCCACGGTGGAGAATCCACGAGCAGCTGTGACTCCCTCTAACATCCCTGTAGACGAAGACACAACTGTTACAATCGGACCTGCTGGTAAAGGTTCGACCTACCACATCAACGAGAGGGTTGTAACTAAGAAAGAGTGGGATCACTACCACCAGAATTTCTTGGATCACTGGAGGAATGAAGAAAAGAAAGAGGAGCAGGAGAAGGACGAAGAAAAGAACGCAGAAAGAAACGAAGAGGAGAAAACTGAAGAAGAGATGATTAACAGACACGGGGCTGACGAGGAGGAAGTAATGGGAGAAAATCGCTCCCTGCCGGAGGGAACAGTGGCTACACTACAATTTCCGATTCAACAACCAGATGGGGCAGCTCCTATGAAGAATATCTCACCATCGGTGTTACCTCGTTTCCATGGAAAGGCAGCAGAGGACCCAGAAGAATTCCTTTTTGAATTCGATATTCTTTGTCACAGCTACGATTATATCATCGATGCCCAAAATCTAAAACTTTTTCCTGCTACCCTGAAGGACAATGCATTACGCTGGTTTATGAGCCTTGGAGGAGGAACCGTTGCTAATTGGGATACAATGAAACAAGTGTTCCTAGAGAAATATCAGGAATATTGTAATACTAAGGACAAGAGAGAGGAAATATTTAAAATGGTGCAGAAGGAGGATGAAAGTTTGGAGGATTTTGTGGAAAGACTGTTGTACAATGTGCAGAGAGCTGGGCAGACGAACATGGGGCTGGATGTACTCAAGATAATCTTGCTTCGTGGGATCAGGGATGATTGTTTAGATATGTTAAATCTGCTTGGTAAGGGAGATATCTCCAAAGAACCTTTTGAAAAAATTGTGGAACTGTGCAAGAGATACTCCAGGGGGTCGTCCAGGAACAATAAGCGGGACAAACGAGATAAGCTAGAATGTGACGTCTTCGACAAAACTCAGAAATCATCTAATGGAGGTGCCACCCATGCAGAGATAGGCAATCTCCTTGAAAATTTTAAAACAGAAATGATGAGCTCTATCTCCTCGGAGATCGATGTCCTGAAGGCAAAACAAAAACAAGCAGTGGAGGATCTCACGTTAGGTGTGTTCTGCCCCCGATGTAGAAAGAATCATCCGATGAGAGAATGCCCGCTTGACAAAGTAAATGTATGTCAGTTGTGTGAGCTGAGCCATGATATGAAAGAATGTCCCTCACTTCCTCAAGTAAAGGCCGTTCTGCAGGCATCAAATATGGATGTGGAAGCAGCCTACTTTATTGCACAAAAGAAACCATGGTAGCATCGAAATCAAGGTATGCCTTCAGACTCGTTTCCATTTTTGAATAATATGGGAAATTGGAACAATAACATGCAAAATGTGAATACATAATTCCCTTCAAATTATACTCAGTGGAACTCTTCCCAACCAGCAATGCAAAACTATAACTCATGGAGTTATTGGACACAACCACCACATCAACCCACGTCATGGTCTCCTGGATGGAGGAATGTCCATCCTGGGAACCAGTTTCCTCAACCACATCCACCTCAACAGTCACCATATTCTCCTTAGTTTCCCCAATTCCCTCAATTTCCTCCATATCCTCAATACCCACCTCAGCAGCTGCAGCTGCAGAATAATTCTGTCCAGAATATACCAATCCGACCTCAACTACCTGCCCAACCTAACCCCAACCCGAATAATAAAGCAGTCCATCAATTGGAGACTGTCAATATGCCTGCTTACTCTCTTTCCCCTGTACCGTGCAACGAAATTCATTTGCGATCAGGGAAAATTGTAGAACCCATAATTACAGAGGATGTTTCACCCTCTGGGCATAAAGAAACAGGGAATTCACAGCATCCATTTAACACAACTCCTATCATTGAAGATGTTGAGCATCCCTTAGAAGGGACGGCTGAAACATCCGACGATAAAGGGGTGGCTGAAACATCCAATGATAAAATTGACAATACACATCCTTCCTAGTTGATAAAGCAACCACCATACCCCAAAAGACTAATGCTACCAAGAACGGGGGGCAATCTCAGTTTAACCTCCTTGGAGAGTTAAGGAACCTTTATGTCAAAATTCCCCTTCTTCAAGCTCTTCAAGATGTGCCTATTTACACTAGAACAATACGGGACCTGTGCACTAAGAAAGTAGGAAGGAAACCCAGGGATCCTCCCATGGTCCACGTCATAGGGAACTTATCTGCCTTGATGACAGGAAAATCCCCTGTGACTAAATATGATGACCCTGGCAATCCTACCGTTACTGTACAGATAGGACAGACACAGATACCCAACGTACTAGTGGATCTAGGAGCAGCAATCAACGTTATCACAATAGAGACTGTAAAGAATCTTAGGCTCACTAACCTCAGACTGACCCCTACTATCTTGGAATTAGCAGACATATCCACCATCAGACCCGAAGGGATTCTGGACGACCTTGTCATCTCAGTAGATTCATGGGAGTACCCAGCTGACTTTTTGGTATTACAACCAAAATCGCAGTTAGGGGGACACCCATTGATCCTGGGGAGACCTTAGTTGGCCACAGCTGATGCTTGCATCAGCTGTCGATCGGGGTCCATGACTATATCTGATGGTATGGATACTAAAAATCTCACCCTTTATCCTCCGGCTCGGCCAAGTCTAGAGGCTGAAACATCCCTTTGGATAGAGCAGGAGGAGGAGGAGGATGTTCAGCCACTATTAACTATAGGGAAGGCCTTAAGTTTTAAAAATGAAACAGAAGATGACACTATTAGCAATTTCATTAGTGAACCCGCTTCAGTGAATAGAGAGGTTTATCAAATTCTGAACACCACCTTGGGCAAGGAAGACCAAGAAAATCTTACGAAAGAAGCCTTAGTTGGTGACACAAACATAATCCCGGTTGTGAAAAATTCAGAGAGTATTCCTATTGAGGTAGAGCCTGGAAGAACTTTGAATATCAATCCTAGTCTCTCCATAGAGGCACAGAAACACCTGATCAGCCTCTTGAAAGAACACAAGGGGGCATTTTCCTGGGAATATACAGAGATGAGGGGTATTCCCTCTAGTCTATGTACTCATCACATTTATATTAAAAGTGACTCCCGACCTGTATGTCAACCCCAATGACGCATGAATCCTAAGCTTAGGGATATAGTGAAGGAGGAAATCCAGAAACTTTTGGAAGCAGGATTTATATATCCTATTTTAGATAGTGAGTGGGTCTCTCCACTCATAATTGTACCTAAGAAAAATGGGAAATGGAGGGTCTGTGTTGATTATAGGGAATTGAACAAAGAAACTGAAAAGGATCATTTCCCTTTTCCCTTCATTGACCAAGTACTTGATACCCTATCAGGGAAGAAGTTCTTCTCCTTCCTAGATGGCTTTAGTGGGTACAACCAAATCCAGATTGCTCCTGAGGATCAGGATAAAACCACCTTCACCTGCCCCTGGGGAACGTTTTCCTATAGAGTACTTCCCTTTGGATTATGTAACACACCAGCAACGTTCCAAAGAGCTATGATTGGCATATTCTCTAAATTAGTCAATGATAGTATGGAAATCTTCATGGATGATTTTACTCCTTATGGCAGGGACTTTGACGAAGCACTGGAGAATTTAAAGAAGGTTTTAATTCGCTGTGAACAGACTCAGCTCTCATTAAGCACTGAAAAGTGCCATATGATGATGAGTGAGGGGGTGGTATTAGGTCATTTTATCTCTACCAATGGCATTCAGGTAGACCCTTCAAAAATCAAAGTGATAAAGAATATACCTACCCCTTCAACTCAGAAAGAAGTAAGAAGCTTTCTGGGACATGCTGGATATTATCGAAGGTTTATAGAAAATTTCTCCAAACTGGCCTCCCCCTTGTTCTCTCTGTTAACGAAGGATGCACAGTTTGTGTGGAATACAACATGCCAGATAGCATTTGATGTGCTTAAAGAGAAGCTGTCCATAGCCCCCATCCTAAGGGGACCTAATTGGACCCTTCCCTTCCATATTTCTTCAGACGCCTCTGACACTGCCATTGGAGCAGTTTTAGGACAGCAGGATGGCCAAGTGCCTTATGCCATCTACTATGTTAGTAAAAACCTAGCCCCTACTGAGCTTAATTATACTGTTACTGAAAAAGAGTTCCTAGCTATTGTTTACTCTATCAATAAATTCTGACATTATATCACCGGGTATCCTACATTTGTGCACACCGACCACTCGGCCATTAAATATTTAATGAATAAACCTGTTACCAATGCCAGAGTAACCAGGTGGCTTTTGTTGTTGCAAGAATTTGATATCACCATTATAGATAAACCTGGGAAAGAAAATGTTGTTGCTGACTTTTTATCTCGATTTACTAACAGTGATGACAGTTTTCCTGTTGAGGATTCTTTCCTAGATGAACATCTATTCGCACTTTCAGCTCATTCTCCATGGTATGCGGACGTCGCTAACTATTTGGTTGCAGGAAAGCTCCCACCATATATGTCAAAACGAGAAAAAAGAAAAATTATCCAGCGAAGTGCCAGGTTTTGTTGGCTAGATGGTCATCTCTTTTACACAGGGCCTGATCTTGAGATCAGGAGATGTGTAAGAGAAGATGAGATCTTTCCTATATTAAAAGCCTGTCATGAGGAGCCTTGCGGAGGGCACTTTGTAGATAAAAGAACAGGGCATAAAGCACTGCAGATGGGCTACTACTGGCCGACTCTCTTCAGGGATGCTAAAAGGTATGTTCAGTCCTGTGACAACAGCAAAAGGATGGGCCAACCTAATAAAACAAATCAGATGCCCCTACAGTCCCAACTTGTAGTTGAACCATTTGAGAGATGGGCACTTGATTTCGTTGGCCCTATCAGTCCTCCTTCCCGACAGAAGGTCTATATTCTAGTTTGTACTGATTATATGACCAAGTGGGTGGAGGTTGTAGCTTTGGCCAAGGCTAATGATCAGGCAGTGATTGATTTTCTGTACAGTGAGATCTTTACCCACTTCAGGGTACCAAAAGAAGTAGTTACCGATGGGGGGCCGCAATTCATGTCACACCAATTTGAATCCTTGCTTCGGAAGTATCATGTGCAACACAGGGTGTCTTCGCCTTACCACCCCCAAGCCAATGGTCAGGTGTAAAGTACCAATAATGTTATTGAAAACATCCTTACTAAAAGAGTTAAGAGCCATCGAAGGGATTGGGCTGACAGGCTTCCGGAAGCACCATGGGCATATCGCACGACTTGGCATAACACCACAGGTTTCTCCCCATATGATCTAGTGTATGGAAAGAGTGCCATCTTTCCAATTGAGTTTGAGATTAAAACCATGAAGACAGCCACCAAGATAAATATGGATGTAACAGAAGCTCAGAAGCGAAGGTTGAATCAATTAAATGAATTAGACGAGAAGCGGTTGGCTGCAGTGGACCAGACTTTGTTGCTTCAGCAACAAAGATCTAATTGGCATGACCGATTTATTAAAAAGAAAGCCTTCAGCGAAGGATACTGGGCGTTACTCTATGACTCAAGATTCAAAAAGGATTTTAAAGGAAAATTGCGTACAAGGTAGCTAGGTCCATATTTGGTTGACAGGGTCTTTGACAACGGCACTGTCCGTCTGGTGACCATTGATGACAATCGCCTACCATTACTTGCTAATGGCCATAGACTGCGACTATATCGCAAGCCTATTTCGAAAGACGCATTCATTTCGCAAATCGTCGTCGATCCAGAGTATCAGCTGACACCAGGGCAAGAGCCTCTCTCTGCCTCTGCCAACCCTTGAACTGTAAATCACACTTTGAATCGCTGTACATAAATAAATAAATAAATTCTACTGTAGTGTATAATTCTTTATTTTCCTTATGCATTTGATCGTTTCAGTTGTTGTTATTTTTCAATAACAAGTTTTGCAGGGCAGTACCAGGTGAATGACCAGATTGGGCCTGTCGAACCGGTGTCGTCTTCCTCTGCTTCCCTGCATTGCATTTTTTTCTTTCTTCCCCAAAATAAAATTTCCCAGCGGTTGAACATAATTTCCCGGCGGCTGAACATAATTTCCCGGCAGCCGTGACCCACATTTCCCGGTGGCTGAACATAATTTCCCGGTGGCTTAACATAATTTCCCGGCAGCCGTGACCCACATTTCCCGGCGGCTGAACATAATTTTTCGGCAGCCGTGAACCACATTTCCCGGCGGCTGAACATATTTTCCGGCAGCCGTGATCCTTTCCCGATGACCTGCAATCCTTTTTCCGGCAGCCGTGAACCATATTTGCCGGCGGCTTTAACATATTTTCCGAGGACCGTCAAACTTTTTCTTCCGCAGCCGTGATTGTTCCTGTTTCCACCAATCTTTTCCCGACACCGTGAACCACCTTGGGCGGCTACAACATCTTTTTAGTTGGCCGCAATCTCATTCTCAGCAACTGCACTTTTGCTCTATTTGGCAGACATTTCCAGCAGTCGAGACTGTTTTCTTGCACTCTGCAGTGGTAACTCTTGAATTAACGAAAGAAAATAGCTTCCACTACTAGCTATGGCCCTGATTTATCCCACTCGTGACGGCCAACTTAGCATCATTCCGACCCCGGCGACGCGATGGTTTTTGTTTCATTGGCAGATGGCATTATGGTGTTATCCGCATCATTATGATCAACTTAATGACTGTGCACGAGCTCGGCTTTGCAGCGTCAGCACTCACACATTCCATTATTTTCTGCAGGCTATCCGACGCACAGTCACACGAGGTATGGCTTTGATTTTCACGTGATTAAGTGTTGATTCGATTTAATAATATCAGTCGTGCCTTTATATGTATTATCATTATGGCTCAATTAATATCTTCCCTCGTGTGATATAAAACCTCATAACTGCCACCTTCCCCAATTTGGCATAAAAATTTCAAACCTCCCTTTGTACTGAACTTTCCAAATTTTCCATTTTCTTTTCTCAACATCTCTGTTCATCGATCTATGCATCCTCTGCTCTACGACCTCCATTCTTGGACCCTGTAGCTTTGCATCCAGAACCATGGGGCTTCCAGCTCGTCATGAACCTTTGAATACACAAGAACTCCGAAACAATCCTACGGTTTTTGCCATCTTTCAAGCCGCTGGCTGGATTGAATTTTTCGAGCGACTGGATGGATTTAACAGAGAAGCAGCTTTACAATTTTCTTTACACCTCAAGGACACTCATTCTGAGGTATGGGGGATACATATAGAAGTCTCTAAATCCATTATATCCGAGGTTACTGCTCTTCCACAGGTGGGAAAGGCATGGTTTGAATGACGAGTCCCCACGACGATTGTATGGGAGGCATTTTTACGAGAGGGGGAGCAAGTTCAATCATCAAAAAGAGGAATTGCACTGCACTCACTGCCGCGACCATGGGATCAGGTTGCTGTCTTTCTCAATAAGTACATCACCTGTGAAGGTAGGTACCAAACTGTTTATAATTCTGAGATACCTTTGCTTTCCCATCTCTGCCATGGCATTTTATTGAATATTCCATACTATCTGTTCCATGACCTACACCGTATGGCGACGTTTGTCCAAACTGCTAAACATCCACATGTTTCCCTAACCCACCATGGTCTTATAAAATTAATCATTTTAAGAACCCTGGCCCAGCACAATATCACCTGGGATCAATTCACAGCCCGCACTTAGGAACCTGTTCCTCTGCCGGGTGTCCCAATAGACCAGGCATAGCTTCAACATCAGGAGGACCGGAGTCCCTCCAATATAGTTGGGGGGGGGGATGACATTGCACCGAAAGAAGAGAAACAGGGGACACAAGCAGGACCATCAGGGGAGGGTGTTGATAAAAACCTTGGGAAAAACATAGACAAAAAGGTAGCTCTGCCATCAGAAGGCGAAATTGGAGCAGCATTGAATGCTGCGACAATTGAACCTGAAGATGGCAGAGCCAAAGCAATTGAGGAATATATTGAACCAGTCAATATTGAATCCTCACCTGAGTGGGGAGGAGGAATGGCCTGAGGAGCAAGGAAACATTCCTTTGATCGCAGCAGTGAATCCTGATATGCTAGCTCCTATAAAGAAAACACCACAAAAGAAAAGAAAGAGACCAATTAATGAACCCAGCATAACCCCACCAATAAGAAGAAAAAGAACTAAATCAAATGCAGCAGCAAAGGCATCCAGAAAGAGGTGGGCAACCCTGGAGGCATAGGTTGAGTTCCCAATCCTTGTACCAAGGCCAATGGATGCTCCACAAAGGTCAGTCAAGGAAGAACCCAGCATTGAAGGACTTTTGGAAGAGAACACATTGTTAAAGGAGGAATTCCAAGTACTTCGAAAGGAAGTGGAGACATGGAAGGAAACCTGCAGGAAACAAGGTGAGAAGAAAATGTATACACTGGTGGAAGCTGCAGAACAGTTGGAGGAATCAAACTCTACCGAGCCTGGTAAGGAGGATGAGCAAGTGCTCTGCCCCACTTGTGGGGAAATTTTCAAAAAGAAAGGCCACGAGATCATATTTAGCACAGCACCTCAGCCCACGTCCACAACGGAAGAACCTGCAGAAAAAGAAGATGTTGTAACACAAGAACCAACATCTTTGACCATCCTTGCTGGAGCTACTACCAATCCTGTGATAGAGGAAAAAAGGGATGAAATCAGGAATGATGATGGAGATAAGAATTACACTGTGAACTCAGAATACTCCCACGATATAGAGATGATAGAAGTTGAGCCACAAGGGCAAGACATTGATGAACTTGAACAAGGGACTGTAACACAGGAACCAGCAAACCAGGAGTTACTTGTCCAGTCGACCGAGGAAGGGAGAGAAGAATCTGGGATGGAGGACACTCTGGAACCTAATGAAGAGCTTTGCATCGTGACTCCAGAATGTTCCCATGACACAAAATTAATCTAGGATGAAGAGGTAATCCAGGATGTTGTAACACAAGAACCAACATCCTTGGGAATTGCAGCAGGGAGTCCTGAAATTCAATTAGAAGATGACCCAGGGGTGGATATCATAACCGATACACAGTGGAGTGAGGATGAATAGACAATAGCCTCAGGTGACACTGAGCTCCTTGAGGAAGAGTTGTACGATGAGGAAGATATCTAGTCTCAGAGGCATAAGAACAAAGAAGACACTGTTACACAAGAACCAGTGTCTCCAAAAGCGATGAATGTAACTGCTGAAGAGAACCCAGGGGATGTTGTTGCCACACAAGAACCAGCAACACAAGAATTGACTCTAGAAATGCAAGAGGAAGACACTGTTACACAAGAACCAGTGTCCCTAAAAGCAATGGAGGTGGATGCTAAGGAGAGTTTAAAAGGTGTTGCTGCCACACAAGAACCAACAACACAAGAATCAGATTCAGAAATATAGGAGAAAGACACTGTTACACAAGAACCAGTGTATCCAAAGGCAATGAATGTAGCTGCTGAAGAGAATCCAGGGGGTGCTGCTGTTACACAAGAACCAGCAGTTCAAGAATTGAATTCAGAAGTACAAGAAGAGAATTTAGGGAATGTTGCTGTTACACAAGAACCAGCAACACAAGAAGAAGATTCAAAAATGCAGATTGATCAGGGGGAAGACACTGTCACACAAGAACCAGTGCCCCAGCAAGCCATGAATACAGCTGTGGAAGAGAATCCAGGGGATGTTGCTGCCACACAAGAACCAACAACACTCATGGAAAACTCAGAAGTGCTGGAGAACACTGTCCCACAAGAACCAGTACTTCTCCCTCTCAAAATTTTTATTGATCTGGATTCAGAGCAGGAAGAGCATTATAAAAAGGAGATTTTAAACCTCACAGCAGAAGTCTCAGCCCTGAGGATGGAAGTGGTTAGTTGGAAAAGTCAGGTGGAAGAAAACCAGAAAATGATGATTGCTTTGAGTGAGCATAAAAGAATTATTAGAGCATTGGAAGAGTAGGGGGCCAAAGAACGCATGGCCCACAGAGTTCAGATAGAAGAGCTACAGAACCAGATAAAGGAATTGAAAAAGTTTCAATCCATGAAGAAGGATAAGGAATAGATGTATACCTTATCTCGAGAACTCATGGGCACCAGGAATCCCTCCTCCTCTTATCCAGTATTTCTCTTCGAGCAGTTTGTCTAGTTTAAATTAAAGGCCATGCAGGAGGGGAGGTCATTTGAAATCACAACCTCAGAAAAAAATTTGGAGACATTCTTTAGAAGTAATTTTGAGGAGCAGAACTTACTATGTGAATTATACTTGCATGAGATGGCTTGCCCCATAGATCGCCACTCGAATCCTGTTCCATTTGCAGGGGATGTTTAGCTAAGAGCCTTTACCTCTTTTGTGAGCAACCATGTTCAGTGGGAAAGGTATTTCCAGACCTTTTCCCACAATGAAGCTCATACTAATTTATGGATTCATAGTGAGCCCCAGAATCCTGGCATTCTTTTGGCACGGTACAGAAGTTTTCTTTCCATCCCTTCCCAGGCACAGCATATCATGAACTTGCAGGAAGAGGTAATCTCCACTTGTACCAATTCCATTTCCAGGCAGCAGCAGGTTGCATTAGAGGGCAGCAAGCACAGATGGCAGGTTGCTTCCTCTGCACTTAGAAACAGGGACCCTTACTGCTTTCAAAATTTTAAACATGCACTCTCTAGAGTCAAGGGTTATGTAGGGAGTATGAAGGAATGTGGAGTTAACTAGCTGGGTTTAAAGTTTAAATTTCCTCTTATTTGGTGGCCAGTGAAACCATATCACATGGATTTTTCCTTGACTAGAGAAAAGGAGCAGAGATGTTGGTGGTACTAGGTTATTCATAGGGGTTTTCTGAAGATAGATCAGGAGCTTGAGTTTCCCTACAATTTTTCTTCCCTCCATGAACAGAGCTCAAGGCAGGATTCAGATTCCGAATGATTTAGGTTGTTACATGAGGACATGCAATAGGGTAGTTGAGGGGAGATGTTGAGTCCACCATTGGTCCCTTTTTAACCATCCTTAATCACCTTTTTTTCCCTTGTTTTACACTATTCAGCATGCTAATCATACCTGTTTTCCTCACTCTATGCCCTAAATTTCCAAGGTAAGACTGATTATTGTTTTATCCTATTAATGCTTATGATTGTGACAATTAAGGCTATTTATCTCTCAAAATTGTGCTAATACGTTGTGATTTATGAAGATAGCGCAAGATGAGTTGACTGCAGGAAAGTGGAGCTGAACAAGTCTTGAAACAAGGGGCGTTCGTGATTCAAGGAGACCCTCAATCCTTCAATCATCAATTAAGGCACATGGTTCCTATGCAACCCTCCAAACAGAGCCGTACAAAGTAGCTGTAACAGAATGTGCTACGATTGGGGGATCTTTAGTATAGCTATTCGAATATTATGGTGATCTGGGAAGATCGCCACTTCTGGGCCAGCTTACAGCTCTTTCTCATTTTTTATATCTACACCACGCCACGTTTTGTAACAACCCGTGTTATTCAAGGCGCCTAAATATCAGAGATCTTCATGGCTGCCCTTTGTAATAAGATCGACTGTTATGGTCCGTATGTATAAAAATGAGGGGCTGCCTCGACCCAGGGGGTTGGAAAATAGATAATTCATTCTTGTATTGACAGTGGAAGTGATCTGTATTCATTCTTCTTTTTAATACAAAGAGTTACCGTCGATTTAAGGGAGCTGTACATTGTTCATCCAGCATCTCTGTGTGAAGGCTGGGCCCACCTTCCGCAGAGATTGCTGAGTTAAAGTAGGATCTCTGAATTTATTATCGTGTGATGTTCTGTTTATCATATTGCTTGTGTACGCAGCAGTGGCATGTGTGAATTTGCATTATTACATTTTCCTGAGATTGGTGATTGCTATAGATTAACAGTTGACTGAGTAGGAAGTTTCCTTTATGCAATTTATTCAATAGCTGTACACAGCTTTGTTCATCTCGCGGTTTCAGATTGTCATCCCATGAATCCCTGCAACTATTTTACTGTTACAGTTGTTAACTTTCATTTATGCAATTCAATTCTTTAGAGTAGCTGAACTTGATTACTGCAATTGAATTTCTAGATTACGTTCCATTTATGTTTATGGATTTTAAGAGTGGTTAGATCGAGTAGGAAAAGCATTTATTTTGGGATATGAATATGATTTCTTTTCTGTCTGCAATTGTCATTTGAATCTGATTTCATTTCCTGTTGATATATGGTAGGAAGCAATTGAATTTGTATTGTTTAGAAGGTTGGTGGGATTACACAGGTTCTGAGGGATGAACATGGTTGTTAAGGGTAAAGTGCTAATTACAATGATTTGGTGTTTAAGCATAAATTGTGCATCTATCCTTTGAAATAAAAGACTTTCCTGGGTTGACAATAAATATCGTATGCTCTGTGTGTTGATAATAATTTATCTGCATTTAGGGTGCTCGACGGGTGTTGCTTCTACCCATCTAGTCAAATAGTCTATCACAGTGATAATGTATCGCACACCCTTCCTTTTTTTTTGGTGGATTGATGGGTCCCACAAAATAGACTTCCCACTTATCAAATGGCTACAACATTACTTAAGGTGCTAACGACATCTCATACTGTCTCGATTGCTTCCCCATCCTCTAACAGATGTCGCAATTTTTGTCATAATCTAAGAGATCACTATGTATGGTGGGCCACCATAGGCTAGCACATAGTATTATTTTGGCAGTTGCGCGACCTCCATAATGTCCTACTGTGACTCTCTTATGTGCTTCAACCATTATTCTTTCCTACTCACGTAGTAGAACACACCGACACAAAATCTCATCTAACCCCATTTTGTACAATTGTCCCACGATGAGCTGAAAATCCCTAGCTTTTACAACTAGATGTTTCTTTTGACTAGTGTTTAAACCTTCAAGAGTAGTTTTTGTCATCAAAAACTGATATAATTTGGTCATGGTGGTCATCGACCATCCCAATCTTCAACAACTATGCATTAGGAATACCACCCTCAATGTTGGCTGGTTGTTAGCCAGAATTGATCCTTAAAATATGATCAGGTCCCCCATTCAACCTTCTTGGTTTTACCTAGAAATCAAACTTCTGGAAAAGGAGAAACTATTGACATATCCCCCCCCCAACATAGGCTTATTCACCAGGTAATTTAGTGTGGAGTGTTCCGTAAACATTTTGAAGTGTCCTCCAAATAGATAGTGGTGAAATTTTTGTAGGATGTAAACCATCTCCAAACCTTCCCTTTCCATTGTCGTATATTTTCTTTCTACAATAGACAACTTCCAACTTGCGAATGCGATTGGGTGATCAATCACTCCTTCCCCTCGTTGTGCCAGAATGACTCCTAGTTCGACTAATGAAGCATCGACATGGACATGAAACTCATTTTTCCAATCCGAAAAGACTAGTATTGGTGCTTCAACCATCTTCTGCTTGAGAATTTCAAGACTCTTTCAACATTCGTTTGTCCATTCGAACTTTGCATCTTTTTTTAGTATTTTTTCCATCGGTGTTGTAATTGTCACACACCCTCTTATAAACTTGCAGTAATATCCAGTGTGACCCAACATTTCTCTTAAATTATTTACAATTTTTGGTGTTGGTATATCTATAATTATTGTGATCTTGGTAGGATCGGCCAACATACCTTCCTTGCAAACAATGTGTCCCAACAAAATCCAAAATAGAGTGAAAAATATACACTTCCGTAGATTTAATGAAATATGGGGTTTTCAACATCTTTCCAACATTAGTCAAAGGTTCGCAATGTGATCTTTGATCATCCCATAGACCTTCCAGTCATCCATGTAGACCTCCAAAAAATTCTGAATGAAGTCCTTAAATGCAACAACAACTATTCTTGAGAAGATTGCAGGTGCATTTTTTATACCAAACGACATCACTATGTATTGAAAACAACCCCACTCTGTGATGAAAGTGGTATTTATGTCAATCTTCCTTTGCAATTTTGATCTAGTGATAGCCTAAAAATCCAGCTGTAAATGAATACACCTATTGTATTCCAATCCGTTCCAATACCTCGTCCGTGAATGGTGTGGGGAATAGATCATGTAGACATGCATCATTTAATTTCTAGAGGTTGAAACATATCCGTACTTCTTCCGTTTTCTTATCTTGAACTAACATTGGACTAATCCATGCCAAATTGTCCACTATTTTGATGATGCCAACATCCAACATCCTATCAATCTCATCCTTTACACACTCCTTGTATCACATATTTAACCGATACAGACATTGTTTCACAGGTTTCACATCCTATTTTAGTGGAATTTTCATCTCTCCCAAATCTCCTGAAATCCCTTTCATTTCAACAAACTTCATTGGAAACAAGTCCTAGAATTTGTGCAGTATATTAGTAATATTCTCCATAGTTTCCTCATCCCAATAATCTCTGAAATTGGAAAACTTTGTATTTTATGTCATCCCAATGTTGATATTTTGCGTCTTGACTGGTTGTTGAAATTTATCCATTGGTTTTGTTTGAGTTGCGATATCTCGACTACCTTCTGATTCTACAATGTCAAGGTTGCATGAATCATACTCGTCATCTGGTTCTCCCATCACTTTGTAACATTCCATCATCAACTGTGCTAATAGTTCTTCATGCGATTTTGTTGGAAACAATACTCAAATAACTTCCAATATGATATTGCAGATATGTTGTAGTGTGTTATGTATCGTCGGATACACACTTATGAATCTAAGAGTGTGAGCGAACCTTATTGTAAAATATTCCCAGATTCAAATTTCCCTGCGTAGCTCTACAGATATATACCATTTCCTTGGTATCTCATCCAACGTGTGAACAAATGCATGTACCCATTCCTCCTTGGGATTTGATACCCATGCATTCTGACATGTGACCAAATGATCATTTAGACTGTTCTGTCCATCATATTTTGTGCCTAGATATTTCTATGCTTCTTTGAATCGAACCTCCATTAGTATGCAACAGAATTGTCAATTTCCCATTGAACCCTTATGTGTCTCCAACCATCTTGCTAGAGTATCCTTTAGTGCGTTATCCAATGCGAATAGCCATTTTGGTTTAGATACTTTATCTTCAAATTCATTAATAAACTCATCCAAATTACGTAATCCTTCATAAGTGGGTAGTTCAATAGTTTTTGTTGCGACCCAACGCAATGATAGGGTGATCCGTCCACATTTCTGGATCGATACTTCATGTAATCGATTTTTCCCATTTTCTAATGCATCATCAGAGTCCTATGATGCGGAGCTGGAGCTTCTCCAACCTAGCCCCTTGTCTGCAGTGGGATGGATGTAGTATTTAGAGATGTTTTAGGTGTGGTCCCATCCTCCCATAGCTTCGTCTTTCCATGGTTCCACATATCATCATCCCTCATTAGGATCCAATGGTACGATGACACGCATGTTGTGATTTTCGAAATTCATCGGCCTCTTCTTAAAATTGATCACCACAAGATTGTTGTTTTCCCATCTGATCCCCAATAGTGTGGGATAGGAACTACTCTCATCCACTATCTCAATGATGTTGAAATTGACATCTGTATTCAATCCTTTGAATTCAAAAATTAAGTGAGGTACCCGACCAATTGGAGAAACCCTAGCTTGGTTCGCCAACCACAATTGTATAGGGGACCATACTAATTTAGGTTTCCCCATATGTTCCCAAGTATGCTTTGTCAAAATGTTGATGTCAGATCCTAAATAGGCAACTTACCCGTATTTCTTCTTAGGATGCCATGAGTGCCGCATAAAGTTTCCTTCTTTGCATCGACGTCGAATTGCACCTTCTTACAAGATGCCAATCGGATCTAGGGAATTGGACCATCATCTCTCGTTGTCACACCTCCCCAAGCTATGAATCCAACATATGTAGGTTGAAACTTATGTTACACTGAAATTTTTCCTATGGTTGGTCCTTGATTTTGATTAGGAGATTGGTTCGCAGCTTGATTCGTATTCTGGTTCACATTTTGGTTCTAGTTCTGCAGTGATGGGACATTCTTCACTTTCCACTTCACAATTAGATATGGGAAGTCTTCAACAGTATGATCTGAAATGGTATAATAAGCACACTATGACTGAAGGTTAGGGAAGTCTCACTGATAATTTCCCAATACCCCGCAATTATAGCATTGTATAGGTACACAACCTTGTCCCATACCTCCTCCTTAACCGAAGTGTCCATTCCAACCTCTTTGGAATTCTCCACGGAATTCATCTTGCAGATGGTACTGTGGTTGATTAAACTGTTGCAACTGTTGATTGGGTTGCGGTGGATCATACTGCGATAGAGTATACTACGACAAACTGTGTTGTGGTTGTGGATAATTGTACTACATCTTATTGTACTACAGTTGCGGTAGAGGAAACTATGGATGATGTTGCACAAACTACAGTTGCTGTAATTGCAGCCTCTCCGTCGGTCAAGATTATTCTCCTTTCATGAAGTATGTATCCATAATTCTCTCTTGGAGCAAGTCATATGCTCTATAATTATTCTCTTCATGGTCGACTGATTGACATAAATTTCAAAATAGATTCTCTAGCTTCGACACCATATTTTGAAGGTACACACATTCCTCATGTCGATGTGATCAATTTTGTCATATTCGACACCATTTCAACCCGCCTTGACTCAATGGATTAGCAGCTCCAACTTGTAAGTAATTGTGGAAATTTTTACATTGATCTTTATGATGTTCTTTCATGCAACATCAAGTACACCATACTTCTTCATGAATTGCCTTTCCTTTCTTGCTATCATGCAACCAAATCGTCATATTCACAAATTGTGTTTGGATATGATTCATTCCAACACCTGTTTCCCCAATTGGTGAAGCCTCTAGCTTCATCACTTTCTCCAAAGCCTCAGTTTGTGTCGTAATATTTTGTTGCATTAGTGGAATTCAGATGTGTGGTACCAATGCTGTGATAAACCATTCTTTGTGCTGCACATAACTCATTATGAAGCTTACCTTGGCCATCAGTGTCTTGAATCATTGATTGAAATACCATACTGACTCATTCGAATACTATTTGAATTTCTTCAACTCAGTAATGTATTGCGACTCAGATTTGGGTTTACAAAATTCCTCAATCAACCCAGTCCTAATCTGCACTAGTGTCTTATGTGGATTCCCTGTTGGAATCTGTACAAATTTCTTGTACCAATCTAATGGGTGACCTTGAAAAGTTGTTGAAATTTGTCCCTTCCTGATGTCTTCGTCTTGAACTTGCTTCACAGTCCATACTACTTCACAGAGAAACCAATATTGTTAAGGATCTTCAGTCCCATTCCCATGGAACAAAGGTAGTTTTACATCATCTCCCACCATTCTAGGCCTTCTTTTGGTATTTGTTGATCTCCTACTATTACTTCTATGGTGACACACATGGAAGTCTTGAGATGATCTAGTGTTTCTTCCTAAATGTGGCACAATGCATGGAGATGTAGGTACATTGTTGCTTTGGGTTAGTCCTTCCTCGAACTCAGGTGTAGCCTGGTCATCTCCTTCATCATTTTATTCTGGTCGCTTGGTCCCTTGTGGTATCCTTTTGCAGCTTCTTGTTCAAGTCACACCAGGACTCTCCTTGGTCCTCTACCTCTTCTCTTACTGAAATATCACTCCACTTTGCAAAATACCATGCTCTTCCTCGACTTCTCTCACAGTCTCATCCAAAATCCCATCCATATACCCCATATCATTCCATCCAACCCCCATCTTTGTAGTACCCATAACCTTCACACACTAGAGATTTAGTCGTTGAAGTTCATATTCAAATTACCTTTTTCACATATGAGCATCTTAATCCATAATTGTTGTAAGTAGGAATATTTCACCTTCTGCAGACAGAAGTTGTTCCTCTGGTCTGAATGGTTCGTATCCAGAACAAATGAGTGAACGACAAAGGATGAAGACCCTCCCTGGATGTCATAGACACCTGGAATAATGCTTCAATAGTAAACCTATGTACCTACAACTAGATCAAACATGAAAACACATCAAAGCTACCAAAACATCATCTACTTATCCATGTTAGTGACTAAGGAATCTAACAACATTTACATGTGAAATCAAAACAACAGTAATGTGGGACAGAAATCAGCTTTTCATTAAGATGAATGGAGAATTTTACAACCAATTAAGCCTTAGTGTCGACATGCATCTCCATGAAACTAACACTTCATCCCCATAAGCTCCAACTTTTATCTTTATGCTCTCAAATGGCTTGGGCAAAGTGGTCAATTCAACAACATAACAATACCTCTATAGTTCCCCCCCTCAACCATGGACATGAGCTTGTATTTATAGGGCTCAATGGATAGGAATAGTTGAGAGATTTGTGGATTAGGTGGCCTCTAAGATCCTATGATGGGGGATCTCGAGCTCAACTGACCCACAATGACAGGGATAAGGGAGGACACGAGGCTCATGATCTAGAAGCCTCTAGAAACTTCTCGTTTTCCCATTTTACCTCGGGTACCACTTTTCTCCTCTTATGATAGAGTGGTTTAGGTTAGAAATTCTTATGGACCAAAGGCCATAGGCGGTGGCATCGCTTATGGAAAACAAGATGCAGGCGGTGTGAGCAAGGTACCACTCATGGTTAATGAGGAAAGCATAGTGCTGAGTATTTTTATGTAAGATTGAAAAACAACATGGGTTTCCACTCCAAGTGTTGGGATTAAGGGAAAATATGTAAGTCAAAGGTCTTATCACATGGTGGTGATAGAATTTGGGTATAACAGGATGCCCCCCAAAGCATGAGTCTTAGAGGGATACGATAAACGAGAGCTTTGAGAGAACAAGTTGTCACTTCGAGGTGAAAATGTCAGCTCGATCAGAGCATGTCATCAAGTAGGAATCTTTAGTACATCAATATTTTTGACTCATGGACATAAGTAACCAACTCATGGCTGCAAACCAATACAAGGAAGATCCATGGGAGGAATAAACAAGCATGGCTACTAGAATACATCATAGATCCATGTGATAGAGGACTCAAACTTGGACATAGCTACCAGACATACAATGTAGATCTATGTCATATAGACACAAATTTGAGCATAGCCACAACCATACAAATGTGGATCCATGCTAGATATACAAAACTCCATCACAACCTAGGGAAAATAAATGAGTGCTTTAAACAAATACCCAAGTCTTCTTCTCATTTTCCACAAAGTATGATTCTATCCCTGTGATTACAATGATCTGAAGTTGAACATGGTAGAAACCACTTGATTACTGGCCAATGATGTGAACCATTAAAAAGTGCGAGGGAGATCACCATTGATGTCAATGATTCCCAAGGTACCCTAGTACAATCTACTCAGTGTGAATAGATGTCTTGATGTTGAACACCCAGTCGATTCTATTGATCAAAGGTCAATGATGTGAACCTATGTCGAGAGTGAGAGAATCTATCATTAAGGCATATAGATCTCAAGGTACTAAGTTTTTGTTTCTAATACTATTTCTCGGATGATGAGCTGATGTCGATGGGAATAGTCTCGTCGAAGGAGGGCCATGATGAGTCCCACATCGACAACACAAAAATCGGAACATAGTTCTGGAACGATGTGAATATAGTAACCATAGGAGTGACTCAAAAAGTACTGACACTGAGACTATTCTGATTGTAGAGGAAAAAGTTATTCAACTTCCCTTTGATCATCGGGTGGCATGACAAAAGACTTGGCAGCATGACTAAACGGGACAGACTCATGATGCGACAGTGGACAATGAATTCTTTTGAAAGACTCAAAGGAGTGACACGACTCATGAAATTGGATCATCACTGAGATCAGCTGAATACCCAATTGACTGACATGATGTGCAGACAAGTGCCATGTTCAAAGGTAACGAAAAACTACTGCCATTTATTTGCAAAATGATTCCCTTCCCATTTCCCCATCATGATCGATGAGTGCCTCTTTTAGGTTTTATGAGTTCAAAGAGGGTAACAAACACTCGGTATAGCTCGTTTGGAGACAAGTCCAAACTCATATGTTTTACGAACCTGAGAGAGGAGGGGTTTGTTCCCAAAAACAAGTCTCTGGATGTTTAATTTAATGAGTCAAATGAAAGAAAACTCGGTATCGTTCATGTTTAGAGAGTCTGAACGATTATGGAAGAAGACTCCAAAGGGGTTATTTTTTGTATGATTTAGTTCCTAAGCCCCGAAAAAGTATAAAATCATACCTTACAGAACTCTTCCAGTCATGATTGTATGGAGTGTTCCTTTTTCGTAAATAGTCCATCGGAACTGAAAAAGAGATAACCTACCATTGGAAGGACGACTCTTCAAATGATTTAATGAGCGTGAAGAAGATAATATCGCTCGACAATATTTTTGTATTGAGGGAGCCTAAAAAGAGTTTAAAGAGGAATCCATGAGGTTTCTTTACACAATGTTAATTTTTATGATCCTGGAAAGAATCGAAAATGGACTCGACGATATTTTCGTGTTTAAGGATCCTGAAAATAGTTTAAAGAAGAATCCATTAGAATTTTTTATGTTTTGAATCTAGAGCATGAAAAAGTAATCAACTAAGCTCAAACCTCTTTTCATGTTTTAACCAGAGTGCGAAAAATGAAAAATTAAGCTCAACACCATCTTACTATTTTTAACGAGCTCGAAGATTAGTTGAAAGAATGCTCAAAGATTGGTTTCATTTGTATGTAAGCTCGAAACCAATGGGTAAACTATGCTTGAAAAATCCCATTAACATGATATACAAAGGTTGGAATCTTGTCCCCAACATGATTGCTAGTGAAGCTTACCCCTAACATGGTTGCTAGGGGCTCGACATGCCCCCCAAGCCTCGTTTTGTCTCATGATTCTTCTTCCATACCCAACCTAAAAACCTATTTACTAATGTTAAAATGTTTACCAGGGGGGTACGAAGAACAAGAATCAGGCAAGTGAAAAGAAGATTCAAGTTCTAACACTAAAAGGAAGACTCAACTCAAGGGAAGGGGATCTGTTTCATTTTTATGGAAGCTTGAAAAAAAAGGTAACTATGCTTGGAACATGGTTTCATTTTTATGCAAGCTTGAAACCAAAAGGTAAACTATGCTTAAGGAGATCTACTTCATTTTTTAACAAGCTTGAAATAGAAAATGAACTATGCTCAGGAATGATTTCATTTTTATGCAAGCTTGAAACCAAAAGGTAAACTATGCTTGGAACATGGTTTCATTTTTATGCAAGATTGAAACCAAGAGGTAAACTATGCTTGGAACATGGTTTCATTTTTATGCAAGCTTGAAACCAAAAGGTAAACTATGCTTAAGGAAACCTACTTCATTTTTTAATGAGCTTGAAATAGAAAATGAACTATGCTCAAGAATGGTTTCAATTTTATGCAAGATTGAAAACAAAAGGTAAAGTATGCTTGAGGAGATCCATTTCATTTTTTAATGAGCTTGACAAAATGAGAACTTTGATCATAGGCATCTGTTTCATTTTTTAATGAGCTTGACACAGAATGGGAACTATGCTCACCACATTTTTATGCAAGCTTGAAACCAAAAGGTAAACTATGCTTGAGGATATCCATTTCATTTTTTAATGAGCTTGACATAGAATGGGAACTTTTCTCATGACATGGTTTCATTTTTATGCAAGATTGAAACGAAAAGGGTAAACTATGCTTAAGGAGTGGTTTTATTTTTTAACGGGCTTGAAACCAAAAGTAAACTATGCTCTAAAACCTGCTCCTATCCAACATGATATCCAAAGGTTGGTAGGTTGCCCCCATTTCATAAAATCTAGTGGCTTAGCTCCATTATGATGTCCATATACTAGAGCCATGCCCCCCATTTTACCTATGATGGGAAGAAGCTAACTAGAAGAAGGGGAAGGAACCACAAGAACATGTGGCACATTCAGGGAAGTCTGATTACTAGGAGTAATGCGATGGTCAGGTGTAACAAAGGAAATTTGATCAATGGTAAAAATCTTCCCATCATGGGTAAAATGCATAACTCTAAAGAGTGTGGACACAATAGCCTTCATGGCATAAAAATAATCATGTCCAAGGAGCATATTGAAATCTAAAGGACCTTGGACCACCATAACATCAATACAAACAGTTATCCCTCCTAATGTAATAGGAAAATAAGGAAGGGTCCCTAAAGGTGCAGTGGGTATTCTATTAAAAGCCAGTATCTGATCGGTGGCTGGCACAAGCTAAGGAGAACCTAAAGCTTTCCAAGCAGTTGAGGATAGAATACTAATAGAAGCCCCTTTGTCAACAATAGTGTGAAGTATCCGCCTAGCAGTAACATTCACAACTATCTAGAAAGGAACACTCGAATGAAGATGAGACTCTGTTAGGTTACTCGAGTCAAAGGAAATAACCTCACTACTCAAAGAGGGTTCTGTCGAAACAAACAAAATTTCCTCTTGTCGAGAACAATCAAAATGAAGCATAAAAACTTCAGCAGGATTCAATTCATTCTCTACTAGAAGAGAAGAACAAGACGAAGATTTGGTCAAAGAAACTACTTCAGTCTTAACACTCTTTGATGAAAGAGTGGGATCGGGTGGAGATGACGTCAAATCGACCACTTCACTCTCTGAAGGAAGAGTGGGATCAATTATAGATGAAACTAAATTTATCACTTGGTCAACCAGTGAGGAATCGAGGGATAGCTTACTATCACTTGTTGGAATCACCTGTTGATGATCGGTAATATTTTCCAACCAATGCAAAGCTTCATCCATGCTTGGTCAAAGAAAATTATGATGAATAGCCTTGCATATCAAACAAGGATACAATACTTTACCCTTACGACCTTTTACCAATGGGTCACTGGTTGAGGGAGTATCGTCAACATGATGATCAAAGGTTGATGACACAGATGGTTTGGATCTTTTAGACCACTCTTCTTGTACATGGGAGAGACTGGGACACTCCTTAAGAAGGTGGTCCCCCTTGCACAGCTTATAAGGGAACTTAGGTTTTCCAAGCGTTCTCTTAGAATGAGCACCATCAAGGGCAGATAGTTGCTGCTTTTTCTCTTTCTTATCCTTCTTTTTCTTACTCTTCCCTTTATTCTTCTTCTTATCCACATGACTAATAACCATAGAGATTTGGTCAAGCAAAGAATAAGAAAGGGGTGGAGAAACAACCGACGAAGAAGGAGAGGGATTAGTTTGAGGTTGATCCTCTCCTAGAGGAGAGGTGACATTTGAGACATTAGGTGTAACAGGAATTACTGGATTAAAAATTCAGACTGGTAATCCTATAGTTAATCCAGGAATATTTAGAGTGGCAATAAAGGGAGGACCAATACCTTCACTTAGAGGGAATACAAAAGGTACACCTTGGAAAGGGACCTCTTGAGTGATAGTCCTATATTGGGATGCCATCTCTAAACTCTCTAATAACCCCCTAACTACCATGCACAAGAAAGTATTACTCAAACTAAAAGCAACAAGCAAACATGTGAAAGGAGTGGATAAGAGTCGGGAACCTCACAAGACAGGCCAAAAGGATAACTCAGATGGTTTGAAGATTCCTAAAAGGGTCTCCCAATATACGCAAGGTACATGGGAGCTCAAATCGGTAGTAGTGCTATCTAATGCATAACCGTTCATAAGGGGCCTTCCTATATACAATCAAGTACGTGAAGTACCTTTCTATATACCTCAAGGGTACGTGAAAGGCTGTTCGATATACCGATGGTACATGGAAGAACCGCATGAGTCCCGGGATGTGATGCAGACAAATAATGATAGATCCTATGCTTAACGATGCCCGAACATGTCTCTAACTTATCACTCAAATTGCTAAAAGTTTTAACCTATTACTACAGTTAATTTTATCTTGTGCGTTTAGGTGGAACCATGGAGAGAAAACTTGAATTTAAAGAAGATGCACACTGATCTATATGATAATGCAAGTTTTTCTCTTCAATGAAATTCTACCTAAGAGAGGGAGAGAGATTTACTTTTCTTCCCAAAAATGCACACCCAAATGCAAATGCAATTCTATCTTTTCAAATGAAAAGGGAAATATCAATGCACCCCAACAATCTTCAAAGAAAATAAAAAGAGATCTAGAGAACATCGAACATAAATAAGCCAATAATGTTTCCTATCTTTTCATGCTTGAAAAAGACACATAAAAACTTGATGGAAAGATGATTTCACTAACGTTTCCCAACAAAACTAACTCTAATGCACGCAAAGCTAAAAACAGATATTTCTTCTTAATGAAAGTAAGATCTAGAATTTCGAACAATCATGCACAAAACAAGAAGAAAATCGTTCAACAATGCTTGCGAATAAAGCAAAGGAGAGAGAAAACTAAAACTTCTCTTTGAAATAGATAAGGAAATGAAGAACCAATCTTTCCTACCAAGCACTGAAAAAATCACCATGCAAAAGGAAACAAGAATCACCCCAAGAAAAGAAAGACTCCAAACAACATGGATCATTCATGCATTCCAAGTCCAAAACAAACCAAATCCTACACATGAAAATGAAATGTATATTTCCAATTCCAATGAATAATATCTACAGAAAAGAGAAAGAGGTTTCAAGCAAAGAAAATAATGTAAAATCCAACGCAAGAAAGATAAACTCTCTTTGAATGCAGAGGGAATATAACAATCAAAGCGATTGTAGAGTATACAATTCATGGCCGTGAGGGAGCATTTTTTTTCAAAAATACACTTCATTTTCATAAAAAAAGTAAGCCAAAACACACAAAAGTCAAAATACAAAGTCTGGAACAGGGCCTACCTAGCACCATGCAAATGAAGTTGCTGACAAGCAGTTTTGAGGCAGAACCGCTCCTTGCTCACTAGATTCAAGCGGTGGCACCGCTTATGGCTAACTTGACTCAGGTGGTGGCATCGCTTCTTGCCAACAGAACATGTGTAGTTCCTTGAATAGATCCAAAACACAAAGGAGAATGAAAGATCAAGTTAGAAATTGATCAGATCAAGGTAAAAATTAATGGATTGACAATAAAAAAGAGCATAAAAAGTTGAAATAATTTAGATCTAGATAGATCTGGAAGTTTCAAACCAAAATTCACTGAGTCAAATAGCAGATCTGACTGGAGAGAGTTGGATATGGAGCCTAGATTCAGACAAGAGTTGAAGAACTGAGGAAGATCAGATCAACTGATACATATATATATTCCCCAGCAGAGTCACCAGATTTGTAAGCAGGAATATTTCACCTTCTACGGATAGAAGTTGTTCCTCTGGTCTGAATGGTTCAGATCCAGAACAAATGAGTGAACAAAAAAGGATGAAGACCCTCCTTGGATGTCGTAGACACCTGGAATGTTGATTTGATAGTAAACCTATGTACCTACAACCAAATCAAGCATGCAAACACATCAAAGATACCAGAACATCATCTACTTATCCATGTTAGTGACTAAGGAATCTAACAACATTTACATGCGAAATCAAAACAACAATAATGTGGGATGGAAATCAGCTTTGCATTAATATGAATGGAGAATTTTACAACCAATTAAGCCTTAGTGTCGACATGCATCTCCATGAAACCAACAATTCATCCCCATAAGCTCCAACTTTCCTCTCTATGCTCTCAAATGGCTTGGGCCAAGTGGTCAATCCAACAGCATAACAATACCACTATAGTTCCCCCCCTCAACCATGGACATGAGCTTGTATTTATAAGGCTCAATGGATAGGACTGGTTGAGAGATTTGTGGATGAGGTGGCCTCTAAGATCCTATGATGGGGGATCTCGAGCTCAACTGACCCACAATGATAGGGATAAGGGAGGACAAGAAGCTCATGATCTAGAATCCTTGAGAAACTTCTCCTTTTCCCATTTTACCCAGGGTACCGCTTTTCTCCTCTTATGACAGAGCGGTTTAGGTTAGAAATGCTTATGAACCAAAGGCCATAGGTGGTGGCATCGCTTATGGAAAAAAATATGCAGGCAGTGTGAGCAAGGTACCGCTCATGGTTAACGGGGAAAGCGCGGTGCTGATTATTTTTATGTAAGATTGACAAACAACATGGGTTTCCACTCCAAGTGCTTGGATTAATGGAAAATATGTAAGTTAAAGGTATTATCACATGGTGGTGACAGAATTTGGGTATAACAATTGTAACAAGAATAGGAACCTTCCCCTAGGCCCCTGGAAGAATTCCCTTTTTGTGTCTCTATAGGATTTGACTGTGTCAAAAACAAACTTAGTATTATATCTGACCAAAATGTTGTCGATCCACACTTCGAGAGCTCTTGATTCTTTTTTGTTGACCCTTTTCAGTCACTAAATCAGTTGAAGGGTCTAGTAAATAGGTTCACCGCCATGTAAGTTCCTTTTTCTGGAAGGTCAGCTGCACCAGCCACTTGTACAGAATTATCAAGAATTCAGAAAAGAAACTTTCATGAATATTGGAGTAGATTTACCTTACTCTGACATGGCCTACCCATTAGAATAACTACTAAAAGAAAATCAGAAAACAAATGGAATGATGAATGCACCCATGCTACGATTTCCAAATGGGTCTATCAAGTTTCATGTACATATCGATGCGTCCATAATAGAAATCAGAGCATTCTTAACTCAAATAGGTGATGATGAAATGGACCATCCAAATGCATACAACATTAGGAAATTATACAAATCTTAGAGGAACTACTCAACAATAGAAAGAGAGGCACTTGGAATCGTATTCACACTTTAAAAATACCAACATTATTTACTTGCTAATCCATTTAGGTTCTACACACACCATCAAGCATTAAAATACTTAGTCAATAAACCATTACATCATGAAAAAATTTGTCAATGGTTGTTGTTATTTCAAGAATTCGACTTTGAAGTCATAGTTTGACCAAGTAAAAGAAATGTCGGACCTGACCACTTATCAAGAATCGCCACAGGTGAAGAACCGACTAGAATTGATGAGGACCTATCAGATGCCCATTTATTCTGAATTGAAATTGTATCTTCTGACTTAACAAAAAATTCTCAATTCCTAGAGGAAGACCAAGCGCCAAAAAGGATGAGTATTCAAAAGAAAAAAATCCTAGCAATGAAAGTTGCACCCTACATTATAGTAAACAAAATTCTTTACAAACTTGGATTAGACGATGTCTTACGATGATGTGTTCTTGACCATGAAAGATAAAATATAATTAGCGAAGAACACTACGGTCCTACTGGAGGACATTTTTTAGGGTGACAAGACCACCAGAAAAATCCAACAATTAGGATTATGGTGGCCGATTATACACCAAGATTGTCCAAAATTTGTGAACAAATGTGACCGATGCCAATGACTAGGTCAGCCTCTACCAAGAACTGAAATTCATCTAATATCGGTAAACCCAAGATTAAAATTTGAAATTTGGGCGATTGATTTCATAGGACCATTTTTGATACCAGCTAGACAAACATGAGCACGATATATCATCACAACAGTTGAGTATGTTACCAAGTGGGAAGAAGCAAAACCAGTTGAATCTTTCTCAAGTGAGATCACTGCAAAATTTATATACGAGAACATCATCACATGATTTGGATGTCCACTGACCTTGGTTAGATATCAGGGGTCACATTTTGTAAACAAAACAATCGTAGCTCTGACCAAAACAATTCACGATCGAGCATAGGAAAAGTATAGTGTATCACCCTCAATCTAATGGTGCAATTGAAGCTTTTAACAAAACATTAACCATAGGATTAACAAAAATATGTAACACCGACAAAGACAACTAGGACGACAAGATACATGTTGTTTTATGGGCATACAGAACAGCGTACAAATGTTCGACAGGTCAAACACCATTCCGACTTGTCTATGGACAGGAAGTAGTCATACCCTTGCACTTTCATCAAACAACCCCTCTGATTTCCAACATACTACACATCAATGTTGAAAATGCCAGAATTTTCTTTTATTAATGCAACTATCAAAACTTGAAGAGCACTAACTAATTGCACTACTATTGATGCAATTGTAACTTCATAATGTATTCACTTGTATTTCTTATGTATTGTACCCTGGTGTTTATTTCGGGAAGTGTTTGTAATGTAATTGAGTCATGTCATGCCTCGATGTTTCGATCAGGAGTTTCTATAATGTAAACAAGTCATGTCAAGTCATTGTGGGTAACCCTCTTATTGTTCAAGGGTTAAAGTCCCCACAGTTGTGGGACCCTAGGGTTATTAGACTATCCTAAAGAAGTCGGCCCTAAGTGATTTATTGTAAGTCGGGGAAATAGTCCCCACCATTGTGTTAAGGATAACCCTCCTTGTTGATCGGAGGAGGAAAAGTCCCCACAAGTTGTGGGGCATTAGGGTTATTAGACTCTCCTAAAGATGTCAGCTCTAGTAAGTAATTGTTAAGTGAGGCCGACATGTTGGAGTGGACATTAAGTGAATGAAAGAATGTAAATAGAGAGTGAGCCTCTCTATTTATCAGACACTAATTTCACTCATTGGAGCGCATAAGTGAGAGAGAAGTTGCTGGAACAAGAGAGAGACTACTGCTGTCGGGAGATCGTCTTTATGTTTTTGGGTTTTACTTTTGGTGCTAATTCTATCTCTGAGGAAGTTGCAAGGTTTTCAAATTTATGGTTTCCTTGAGGAAAATTCTTTGTGTCTCTTTTCTCTTGTGTTTTATTGATGTGCATGTTATTCTCTCAGTTAAAGATCCTAAGATCATAATGCTAGCTTGAATGATAAAAATCTAATATGGTATCAAAGATAAACTGAGAAGAAGACATTGTGCAGCTGCAGAAGCTAGGGAATCTTATTTTTTGGGTCTCTCTCCACAATCTATCAGCAAAAGTATGCTAGGCTGACTCTCCATCGAAGGGTGCATCTTTTTGTCGAAGCGGAATTCAATTCCGAGCATTTTCAGTTTTCAGTGCGGGAAATTAGGGCTTTCTAGAGAAGAGGAAATTTTTGAGTGATCTCAGCATACGACTGTTCTCCTCATCAAAATAGAATTGTAGAGACCTGGGTCAAGATTTTTGGTTGGGTGAAACTCTGGGAAAGTCAAACCCTAGTTTGACCCTGAGCTGGAAAAACCCTAAACACTGAAAATGATAAGTTTTGGTACATTCGCTATATCTCAATATAGGAGAATTATCAGGAGATAAAACTTTCATAGTCCAAATATAAAATCCTTATTTACATTGTTTCAGAAATTCAGCCTTAGATTCGCTATATCCTAGGTGATATGATCCCTCCAAGTTAGGGTTCCAACCTTTTCCAGAATTCATCCCTAAACAGGACACCTCGGGAGAATTGCTATATCTCAGGATACAAAGGTCCAAATGAAATTTATGAAGATTTTACAAAAAGGAAACGGAATTTAATTTCTGTGTTCTGATTTTTTGACCCATAAGATGAAACAGTGACACGTGGTAGTCTGTACAATGTCGTTGTTCTGAACAGTCCTGAAACAGGTCACCTTGGTAAAATGATCATAAGTCCCAATTGGTGAAACCAATTCTGATGAAACCTATGGGGTTGGAACAGGGACTGGCAAGAATACCTCATTGCAAAGTTTTATACATAGAGGAGTAGTAATTTTGGAGATACTACAGAAATAGTATCAGGCATGTCTACGGAAGAAATTGGTAAGCTAGGGCTTCCTGTTGTGGGAGCTTCCCTCCACTGTTTTCAGAAAATGAGTACATTGGACACCTCAACTTGAAGAGATATGTATTTCTATCCAATCATATCAGAAAGATTCTAAATTTTGAAAATTAGGGTTTCTCTGACAAACCCTAAATCATCCAGCTCTGGAACCAAGACGGACACCTCAAATCGGTAAGATCTAATCTTTTTCTATTTTCATTTGATGTTCTTATTTCAAAGTGATATATCACATCAACTTGATGATAAGCTTGGTGAAGTTGACAACTTCCAAGCATGGAAGTATATGATCTCACTGAAGAAAATGAATTGGACACCTAGATGAGTAGAGAAGTTCCATTTCCAGAGGGAGATGAGGCTCAAATCCTTACACAAGAAGAACTTGGTCAAGGCCAAGAAGATCATTGTTGATTCAATCACGGATCACCTTATGCCACAAGTGTCTTCCCAATAGACACCAAAAGAGATTTTTGACTCCTTGAACAAGCAATTTGAAGGGAAGAACATAAATTGAAAGATGACTTTGAGAAAACAGTTGTAGAATGTGAAGATCCACAATGCAGAGACCATAAAGTCATACTTTATGAGGGTCTCTCAAATCAAAGAACAAATTGTAGCAATAGAAGAAGTGGAGAATGAATAAGTGGTGATAGCCACCTTGAATGGCCTCCCAGGATCATGGGATTCATTCATTCAAGGAATGTGTGCCAGAAGGAATTGATTACTGTTAGCAGACTCTGGGAAGAAGAAGAAGATTGACTCATAAGAAGAGAAGAGAAGATGGGAGCAACTGAAGATCAATCTCTCACCATCCAAGAAGATCCCTCAACCGATGAGGAATACGAAGAACTCAACTCTTGAAGAACCTCTTACCCACCTTAGCATTTGGATAAGAAATGATGCTATTATGAATGAAGAAGATGATGAATCTGAAGGCTCAAGAAGGAGTCCACCCATGAAACAAATAAAGATAAGTATTCAATTGTCATTTCATGATATTGTTTTGTTATGCATTTGTTTATATTCAGTTGATGTATTATGCATGATAGAATGTTTGTATTAATGACAGTATACTACTAATATGCATGTGATGGGTAAGTAGCTCATGGTGCTATACAACTCTCCATTGCTGCTTATCTAGAATGAAACCTCTTTGCTAACATATTGGATTAGTGCACAATCTCAATGTTGTCCTGGTAGAGATGGAAGGCATCTAGAAAGTTTCCATGAGATATGGATTAATGTTGTATTGGCTAAAGTAGTTGCATGATCATATATTTATGCATAAGAATTTTCCATTATGAATATTCCTTATGAAATGTTTCTAACCATACAAATGCATTTGACTTGTAGGAAAGATCGCATACATAATCGCCTACAAGAAAACAAGGATGAGACTTGTTCCGAAGAACAATTGATGACAGTTCAAAGATGAAGAATAATATGACGAATGGAGTGAAATCATTGATGCAAAACCTTCCAGCCATGAAGAAGTAACCAAGAATAAAGTGAATAACAGTTCAAGAAGAATGATGTCTAGGATACAGTATCGAAACATGAAGGGAATTTTGTAGTTCCATCATGCAGTAGATGGAAACATCGTGGGATACAAGGAAAGATTCATAGCACGAGGCTTCTCACAAAAATAAGGCATAGACTATGAAGAGACATTTGCAACCCCTACAAGTGAAGTCACATGACAGGAAAAATCATGTGTACAAATGAAAGAAGGCCTTGTATGAGCTTAGAAGACATCCATGGGATAACACATACATGAGGAGCTTGATGAATATCTGAACCTTTGATAAAAGGTTGATAAAGGATGACAAGCTCACAGATGGGTGCAAGAAGAGATTTTGAAAAAGTTCAAGATAGAGGATCTTAGTATCCAATAACCCTAGATGGATACATAGAATATTAGTAACAGAGGAAGCTACTTGTCACTCTAGTATAGAATGTTTCAGTGTATAGAGTATGGAAGACAAAGGGAGTATGATGGTTCAAAGGTAGTGACTGTAGAAGATCATGAGGTTTGACATGGTATGACAGGATGGATAGATTACTAATGAATCTAGGATTTACTGAGAGTAAAGTGGATTCCAACCTTTGCTTCAAGGTTGAAGGCGGAAGACTAGTGATGCTCTTGTTATGTGTTGATGCACTATTTTCTAGGCATGGAGGTGTGACAGAATGCAGATAGAATATTCCTCGGACAAGGGAAGTATGCAGTAGAGATCTTGAAGAGGTTCATGGTGATGGACTGCAAGGCCATGACCACACCTATGGCATCGAACCTGAAGCTATTGAGCGATGCTTCATCAGAGTCAGTTGATGCTACGATGTATCATAAGATGATTGGGTCCCTGATGTACCTCACGAACATGAGACTAGATATTTGCTTTACTGTGAACACCTTGAGCCAATTCCTAACAAATCCAATACATGTTCACTTGATTGGTGCAAAGCATATTCTGAGGTACCTGAGGGGTACAGTTGATTATGGGCACAAGTATGAGGCGAATCAAAATATTAACTTGGAAGGTTATGTTGATTCAGATTGGGCAGGCAGTGACATCGATATGAAGAGAACTTCAGGGTGTTGCTTCAGTATGGGATCAAGTGTGATCTCTTAGTTTAGTAGGAAACAGTCCTGTGTGGCACTGACTACAGCTGAAGCAAAGTATGTTGCAGCTTATTCAGCTAGTTGTGAGGCAGTATGGTTAAGGAAGCTACTGTCTGATTTATTTGATCTCCGGTTGGTTGCTACTTGTATATATTGTGACAACCAAAGTTGTGTGAAGTTGTCAAAGAACCCGGTGTTCCATGACAAGTCGAAGCATATCGAGATCAAATATCACTATATTAGGGATATGGTGCAGAGAGGAGAAGTGAATCTCTAATATGTTGCGATGGACAAACAAATAGCTGATGTGTTGACAAAGCCATTGGCCAGAGTGAAGTTTGAATACTTCAAGGAGAAGCTTGGTGTTCTCCAGATCAAGGTTCCCTCCAAAGGGAAGTGATGAGTCCAGGAGCCATTCTGACATGGTGAGAGGATTGGTTCCTTCCATGGCCAAATGTAAGGGGTGAGCCATTCTGTCATGGTGAGAGGATTGGTTGCTTCCATGTCAAATATGAGTTCTGATCCATTCTGATGTGACTATAGGATTGGTTCCTACATGATCAGATATAAGTGCTAAATGTCATCCTTGGAATGGAGGCACCTAGTCAGTTACCAGGAATACTCAGTCTGGTGCTGAGGGCCATTTTGATATGACTATGGGATGTGTTCTCACATGATCAGATATAAGTGCAGGGTCATTCTGATGTGATTGAGGGATGTGTTCCCACTTTATCAGATATAAGGGCTGATGCCATTCTCTAGGAGAATGGAGGCACCTAGTCAGTTACTAGGAATCCTCAGCCTAGGGCTGGGAGCCATTCTGATGTGACTGTGGGATTGATTCCCACATGATCATATGTAAGTGCAGAGCCTTTCCAAAGATGATAGTAGGTGTGTCCTATCATGCTGGTGGATGTGAGTGTTTTCCTTTCCATAGATGATAGTAGGTGTATCCTATCATGCTGGTGGATGTGAATGTTGTGCCTTTTCACAGGTGGTAGTAGGTGTGTCCTACCATGCTGGTGTATGTGAGTGCTGTGCCTTTCCACAGATGGTATTAGGTGTGTCCTACCATGCTAGTGGATGTGAGTGATGTGCCTTTCCACAGATGGTAGTACCTGTGTCCTACCATGCTGGTGGATGTCAATGTTGAGCCTTTCCATAATAGTTATTAATTTTGGGGGAAGAATGAAAAAAACTACTTTTTTTTGTTCATATTTTCGACATATCTCCCTGTGTGTTTACTCAAATTGTGAGTGGGAGAGCTCGTTGGATGTGGAATTTAATTCCACATCCAATGAGTACCCACATTGCATACTTTTGATGGACCTAGCTACCCCAAAAACAAGAAATACCTGAAAAATGTGATGATGACATCATCATCACATTTTTTCAGGTATTTCTTATTTTTTGAGTAGTGGGCTCCATCAGAAGTATGCAGTGTGGGTACTCGTTGGATGCAGAAGTAAATTATGCATCCAACGAGCTCTCCTACTTGAAATTTGAGTAAAAACACAGGGAGATATGTCGAAAATACGAACAAAAAAAGTAGTTTTCTTTTATGACAAATATGTCAATTCAACCATTATGGTTGACTCATTGTATTGAAATTCTATTGGTTCTTGAATTCCAACTCACATTGTCAAAACCCCAAATTTTCCAAAAATTTTAAAAAAATTTAAATATTTATATTTTCATTAAATACAGTCATTAACTGTTTGATTAGTTCCATGTTACTAGACTCCTATCTGAATGATCTTTTGACTATGCTTATCTTTATAGAATAGTTTCTTTTCAAATACTGATTTGTTTTCTGTTTGCAACCTGAAGGTGGGATTGTCGTGAAAAACTGGGCTTACTTAGCTTCTGAGCTAATGCAGAAGTTTTCCTTCTCTTACAGATATACAGGTAAGATGTTTGGGTGCTGCTAACAAATCTCTAAAGTATTCAATAACGATTCGCTGTACAAAATTAATTCAGTAAAAGTATATACATGCTAGTCAGATTTATCAAGCTTATAAAGGTAAAGCTTTACTATGATTTTTTTTTTAAGATCATACGAATAGAGAATTGAATTCTAATAGTGAAGATAGCAGCTATCTTTCCTTCATGAAAGTAGGACTTAATATTCCTAAGGAGTATGAAACCATTGGATGTTCATACTAATTGCAAGTGTAAAATACGATAATTATTTCTTTACTAGCACAGTAAATATGGCAGGGTCACAACATCAAAGATCTAAGTTTTAATTGTTCATAACTACTGCATCATACCATGATTGAATTTGCCACTGCAATTGTAGAATGATAAGGAGGTTTAAGTACCAAGCTTATATTTTTCTTAATTCAAGAATTAACAAGTTTACTACTTGATACAAGTCACTTTTAAAGTCTTCCTTCAGTCTTTAAAAGAATCTGTATAGTTTAGGAATACTATTTCTATTCCATGGTCAATAATTCGATGGTAAACTTATAGATCATTCCCAGTTTTATTATATTCAAATACAACTCTATGATTTTCATAACTATACTATCAAGCAAAGAAAGCTAACTTACCCAAGCTACCTATCATATAATGACTCTTATAATATATTTTATAATCTTTGAGCTTGAATTTGACCAAAGACTAATTGTCACAAAATGATTCTATGACTATTAATAGGGTTGTTATATTACAAGCATGGGATAACCATAAGGTCAAGAGTAAGGCCATAATCATAATCAATTCTATAGAGCCATAATCATGATCAATTCTATAGATTTTATAATATTATTCCCTTTACCTTCATTTATGAACTAGAGCAATAGATAATATAGAAAATCGGTTTATAAACAGGCTACACTATGGTAAACTATTATTTCCCTTCCTCTTAAATCCCATTAACCAACAATAAAATCCTCCATACATAAATGTGTGACCAAGCGATGAACAAGTTCTACGTTATAATGTTTTCTAAACATCACTCTAATGTTTACATGGTTGATTTTATAATTCAGGTGGTTGACTAAGGTATAACGAACCTTGTGGAATCCCCATGATATGATTTGGTTTTAAAAAAATCATTGGAGATCTTGTTCGTGGAACTATAATGTTCCTACCCACTGCATGCCAATTATTAAAAGGGTTAAGTGGGCTCTTCCCAGCCATGCACTAGCATTTAAAAAGGTTTGACTCAAACCCTAATCGTCATTCTTCCACTGCCTTCGGTCCTCCGGCCGCTCTGCAAAACCTCCTGGTCTGTTCCGCTGCTTGCACTATCTGTTAGCAGTCCCTATGCTGGTTCAGCTCCTCGTGGGCTCATCTACTACGTTGTGAGGAAGATACTATGTCGAATAGCTTGTTGTTAGATGTTGAGCAACGTCGATTCTCTTATGGTTTTCTCCATTGATACCCATTGCCCAAACTCTTACTATGTAGGTCATCGCCTTAACTTGTACTGTGAATCGTCCTCCATCGTGACAGGTTGCTTATTGCTCCAGTGAGCTCCTGCTCTTCTGTGGTAAATGAAGGGTTTACCCTTCCTCCTGCTGGTGGTTGTCTTGTTGTTCTTTAGTGTCCATATTTCTATTAGATTTTAAGATATGTTACAGGGTTTCCCTTCGCTTTCTTTTCAAAGAATTAGCTTATCAAACCACAGTTTGGCAAGGTTTTTAATATTATGTTTATCCTTCATTACAGGGTTGGACTTCTCCTCTTGGCATGGAAGGCACGATACTTCAACAGCTGGCTTCTCCCGATAAGCCTGGTTTTTATCCATGGAGTTCTCCTCCTTGCTGGTCCTTTAGGGCGGTTATGGGTTTGGCTTCATGGTGTGTAACCCTCGCGGTTACTTTGGTTCAGTTAGTGAACCTGAATGCTGTTAAAAGAGTTTTGACTCTTCGTTTATCATGGGATCTTGGCTGAAGCCGAGACTGTGGGTTTTGGGTCTTTAATTGATTATTGTGTAAAGCATGCATAAATATATTACTACTTGTATAGTCTATAAGCTTTATTTTGTAACTCATGTTGGTAGCCATGAGATGCAAAGGAGATAAACTCCTTCCTTTTGATGAACCTCAGTACATACTGTTAATTTTGACAGGGTTTACCCTGAACGTGGAGCTATAAGCTGTCCATACAATTTTTCTTGAATTAATATTTCGCTGACTGTATAGTTTTGAAATAATATAATGTGTAAACTCGTCTTATTGAGCTTATCTAAGTTCGATACCTCCAATTCCTATAAATTTGATAAATACCTAAATTACTCTTTGTAAATGATTTATGGTATTAGCTGGTAGGGTTTTTCCTGTATGTTAATATATCAGGTTAATTATTTACTCAAAGAATTTTATAAATTGTTATAATGGTTATACTTTGTAAATTATAAAGTCTGAATTTTTTAATGGCATTCTTTAGGTTACTGACAGAGTAACCTTTGTTACAGGTTTTATATTAATTTATGTTTATCAATAATAGGTTAAAACATTACTGTGATTTTCGAATAATATTATTTTTGTACAGTAGATATTAAGGCAGTAATTATTACTTATTATAATGATAAAGTTACCCTACCTGAAATGTTTATTACCTTTACTGCTAGCTCTGCTTAGGTTCTTTTATAAGTATAAATGGAAATAATAATTGTTCTCTGTTTATAAAATAACTTATTATTAAAGTATCCTCAAAACTTATTATTAGTCACATTATACTTCTGAAATTATAAGGGTTTCCAGTTATATTTCATATAATATAGTTAAGCTCGAAGTCGAGCATTCTGTCACTCTGTTATTTGCTTACTGTTGATTATGCACTTGAATTTTTACTCTTAATATTTCTCTTATAAATTTACTGTCAAGGATTTTGTACTTGATTTAAACCTTGACTTACTAGTTATTAAGAAATTTGTATGTAGTTTATACCCTTCAGCTTATATAGGGTCTTTATATTCTCATTTTATTATAATAATATTCTTGAGTACTTTTTATTTACCTCACAGTACAGAAAGTATGAATGGTTCCAGTTTGTAATTAATGTGATAATTACATTACCTGAAAATTAATAATGATAGTAATCCTATAGTATATGTAATCGACGTTTATTGTTATTAATACCATAAATATATTATCTCCCCTGAAAGTACAAATGTATCTATGATTATTATTTAGTTTAATTTTATAACATTTCGTTATTTATTTCTTGTGCCAATCTTACTAAATACTAGGTAAAGTTCTGTAATTCTTTAGTTTATCTGCTTTGGTTATGATATCTGTATATATATATATATATAATCAAATTTTACTACTTAGGATCTATCTCATATAATTATATATAGTAGCATTCATTAACAATCTAAAATAAGAAACAGCTCTGGAAACTGTTCGAGCTTAGTCAAAATAAATGGAAGAAAAAGTAATGAAATGACTACATCATTAAACATACATACAGTCTAACACAGCTTGGTTTAACTGTAGAGTCTAAACACTAATTAATTACTCCTACTTTCAGTATTGTCATTTTAGCATATAGAAGTTAAATTCTTTAAACTGGAAGAAACAGTTGTAAGGTTTAAACTGCAGGTATACCTAGTCTAACCTTTCTTTAATACAACTATTATATTCTTCTATCCGTTCTTTACAAGTAAATAGAATTACTGAGAATAAAATACTGTACAAGGGAATAATTTTATCTATAAACACATGCTACTATCAGTAAAATAATATTTCTTCTGATGATAGGTAAGGAAACAATCTATTATTCTGCAATCTCATTATACCATCTTTTTATAATTTTACCCCTATGTTGGAGTACGTTCTGGTAAACCCAGATGTGGAAAAACACAGTGGGTCTTTATTCTTCATCAACAGATTCTATTACTGATAAACTAAAACACTCACATCACTAAATTATTTAAATAACTACTAACATAACATCCAACCATTCACAGTTACTAAAACAAAGACAGTTAGGTGACAGAACCTGTTTAAGCTTTGGACAACAACAGCAATGGGAGGCCGTTCCTCCCTACCAACTCTTGGAGTGCACTCAAACAGCGAATCCTCAGGACCCTCAAGCTTGCTCTGGTCTCCGTGGCTGGAACTAGGCGCAGCAATAGTTAGATACCAGTCTTCAAACTCAGTATTAATCCAGAACTTATCAGAAAGTTCTCCTAGATAACAAGCTGTAATAAACCAAGTTACTGCAGCATTCCTCTCAGAACAACTTCCTTACTGTTTTTGCCTCTTTCCTGAATGAATTTCCTGAATATCATTCACCTGAATGAATTCTCTCTGGAAAATATCTGAGCAGCCTCAGCTCTATTCATTGGGTACTTTTAAAAGATTGCCTAGGTCTTTTTGGGTTAGTTGTCATTTAATGAGCCACCTGCTCTGATCCCACTTTCTTGGGGGATCATGACCCCAAATATAGGGAAGTTTCCACCTGCAACTTAGGAAGTGTTTGAGGATGTTGCCACTTTTCTTTTGTCCTCCATCTAGTTCCATCCACCAGTTTGACCAATAACCTCTTTTTAACAGCTCTTCCATGCTGTTGTCTCCACAATTTATTTATTAATAATAAAATATTCTGAATTACATTCCACTTTTGTTGACTCTGCTAAGTCATCAGCTCCTACTTAGCATTAAATTTAACATAATTTCTCAAGAATATAATTAAAACAATTAACATTATTTTACAAAATTGGGGTATGTGACATACACACCCCCTTAAAATGTAACATCGTCCTTGATGTTACTTATTCTTCATCCTCTGCAACCTCCTGGAATAGATTCTGGTATGCTTCCCGCATATTACTTTCCAGTTTCCAGGTAGCTTCTTCAGGACTAAGGTGCTTCCATTGCACCTTCAACTGTCCAATTGTGCGGTTCCGCAGAGTAATTTCCCTCCTCCCGAGGATACAGTTCGGTTCCACCAGAACTTCTCCTTCTGGATCCACCTATACAACATTCCAATCAATCACATGAGTAGCATCATGAACATACTTTTTCAAAACATAAATATGAAAAACATTATGCACTTTCAAGTTAGGTGATAACGCTAGCTGATATGCAACTTGACCAATTCTGGATAAAATTTCAAATGGACCACAATAACGTGGTGCTAGCTTTGCACAAATCCCCAGTCTTAGAGAGATTTTCTTTGGTCTTACCTTTATAAACATGTGCTCACCCACCTGGAACTCTTTGGGAATTCTTTTTAAATTTGCTTGGCTCTTTTGCCGATCCTGTGCTACCTTCAAATTTTCCTGCACTTGTTTCACAATCTGTTCCATTTCCTTCAATAATTCTGGTCCTAACACTAATCTATCTACTGGATTATTCCAAGAGATATGAGTGTTGAATTTACGCCCATACAGAATTTCAAATGGAATAAACTTAGCTGATGACTGATAGTTGTTATTGTATGCAAACTCTGCTAAGTGCAAGTAGTCTTCCCACTTACCTGGCTGATCTTTAACATATATCCTTAACAAATCTTCCAGTACCTGATTTACTCTTTCTGTCTGTCCATCTGTTTGAGGGTGGAAGGAGGTACTGAAATTCAGTGTTGTATTTAATCCCTTAAACAAGGATTTCCAGAAATTCCCTGTGAATTTAGGATCCCTGTCTGAAATGATAACCTTCGGTACACCATGTAATCGAAAAATCTGCTTTAAGAATATGTCAGCTATGTTTGCAGCCTTGTAAGTAGTTTTAATAGGAATGAAATGTGCTGCTTTACTTAATTTATCTACCACCACCATAATTGAGTCATTTTGATTCTGATTTCTGGGCAATCCAGTAATAAAATCTAAGCTGATTATCTCCCATTTCCAACTAGGAATAGGCAATGGTTGCAGTAAACCAGCTGGATGTTGGTGTTCGGTTTTCACTTGTTGACAGTCCAAACATCTAGCTATGTATTCAGCTACTTCAGATTTCATATTGGGCCAAAAATATTCTTTCCTTAACATGGTTACAGTCTTTTGGTAACCTGGATGTCCTGAGTAAGGTGTTTTATGAACTTCGTTCAGAATCAGCAACTTGACCTTAGGCACATTAGGCACATACAGTTTGTCCTTAAACAATAAAAATCCATCTTTATTTAGACTATAACCTTTTATTAAGCTTTCTGTAGGTTCTTCTTTAGCTGTAACTTGTAATTTTTGATAACTTTCATCCTGTTTTACCCCTTCTGTAAGCTGTTCATTTAAATCAGAAGCATAAGTGCTGATTGCTGCTGTAAAGTTCAGCTTTGCATTTATGCTTAAAGCATCAGCCACCTTATTTTCTTTTCCTTTTATGTGTTGGATTTCAAAATCATATTCACTCAAGAAGGCTAACCACCTTGCTTGTCTTGCATTTAAGTTGGGCTGATCTAAAAGGTATTTCAGACCTTTATTATCAGTCATTAAAATAAACTTTCTTCCTATTAAGTGGTGTCTCCACATTTTTAAGGCATGTATAACAGCAACAAGTTCTAAATCATAAGTTGCATAATTATTTTCATGGATCTTTAACTTCCTGGACTCATAGGCAATGGCATGCCCGTCTTGAGTCAGTACACCACCTAAACCATCATTACAGGCATCTGTGCATACCATGAAATCCTTATTAGGATCTGCTATTCTTAGAATAGGCACACTTGTTAATAAGGTTTTTAATTTCTTAAAACTTTCTTCACATTTTAAGTTCCAATCGAATTTATTGCCTTTTTTTTGCAAAGAAGTGATTGGATTAGCTATTTTTGAAAATCCTTCAATAAATATTTGGTAATAACCGGTAATTCCCATAAATGACCTAACATCTGTTACGTCCTTTGGAACTGACCAATCTTCGATTGCCCGAATCTTTTTGGGATCGACTGAAATCCCTTCTTTAGTCACTACGTGACCTAAGTAATGGATTTCATCCTTAAAGAAGTCACACTTGCTAAACTTCACGAAGAGTTGTTTCTCTCGCAACTCTTGTGAAACTATCCTTAGGTGTTCTTTATGTTCTGCTTCATTTTTAGAGTAAATTAAGATGTCATCGATAAACACGACAACAAATTTATCTAAGTATTTATGCATTATATTATTCATTAGGCACATAAAGACAGCTGGGGCATTGGTAAGCCCAAATGGCATTACAAAAAATTTGTAATGTCCATACCTTGTTCTGAAGGCTGTCTTGAAGATGTCCTCATCTTTAATTCTTACCTGATGATACCCTGATCTCAGGTCTATCTTTGAGAACACCGTAGCTCCACGTAGTTGATCAAACAGATCATCTATGCGGGGCAACAGATATCTATTTTTAATAGTAATCTTATTTAGTTGACGGTAATCTATGCATAGTCACATAGTTCCGTCTTTCTTTTTGACAAAGATGACTGGTGCTCCCCAAGGAGACACACTGGGTCGAATGTACTTCTTATCTATTAACTCTTTTAACTGTGATTTTAATTCATTAAGTTCTAAAATATTCATACTATACGGAGCTTTCAAGCTAGGTACAGCACCTGGTACCAGCTCAATAGTGAAATCCAGTTCCCTCCTGGGAGGTAATCCTGGAATTTCCTCTGGAAATACATCAGTAAATTCATTTAAAACAGGAATATCTTCTATTTTTAACTTATCTTTTTTAGACCTACTTGCCTCATCTGTAATGGTTACAGCATAGGATTTACACCCTTTCTTGACTACTCTTTTAAGTTGTAAGGCAGAAATCTGCCTAATTATAGTTTTCCTAAGAATACCCTTAACCGTTACTGGTTGTTCATTATTATTTACGCACGTAAAGGTTTTATCAAAATAGTTTAAAACTACCTTGTACTACTCTAACCAATCCATACCAATCAGTAAATCATACGAGCCAAGTGGAAAAACATTAATCTTAACTGTAGTTTTAAAATCATTCATAATTAAAGCACATTCTTTCACATAACAGGTTACTTTCCTTTTTGCCCCAGTGGCTAACTGAACTAACTAGGAACTATCAAACTTTTCAACAGACAATTTATACTTTTCCACTATCTAAGGTGCAATGTAGCTAAGGCTAGCCCCTGGATCAATTGAAATGGTTACTGGGGTTTGGTTAACCATACCTTCTACTTCCACCATGGAAGTTTGATAATTAGCTTGGTGGTTCTCCAACGCTGCATTTATTCTGGGCATAGTCCTTGCAAGTTCTCCAACAATCATTTCATTCTGCACAGTGTGAATATTGCTGTTTGACTTTTTTCGATTTGGGCAAACCGAGGCATAGTGCGGGCCATTACATTCCCAGCACTTAACAAGCTCCTTTCGTTCAAAATTCTTAGTGAAATTCCCATGATTTTTTGCAGCTTCCTTTCCTTTAAAGTTACTGGAATTATTAGAAGCACCATTTGTATTTCCCTGGAAGTTCTTACTGTTAGAATAATTTATGTTCTTATTATTCTTGAAATTCTTCTGGGGTACAAATTCCTTTTTTCTTGAACTCAGGCTGACTGTTGTTTTCCTTAGCCTTCCAGTTGGCTATGCCTTCTTTCTTCTTGTTCTGTTCAAAATAGAAATTAGCCTTCCACATGGCTTCCTCCAGAGTCTTCGGGTTATCATACTTGATTCTGTCCTTGATGTGATATGGCAGACAGCTGAGAAACCACTGCACTTTAGGTTTCTCATCGACTAAATAAGGTACATACCTCAACAAGCTTAAGAATTTACTGTTTAAATCCTTCATAGTCATGGATCCTAACTTTAATTCGTAAAATTCTTTAGCTATTTCTTCGTAATATTGTTGGGACAGAAATTTCTTTTTGAAGTACATTTTAAAGGTACTCCAATTAACTTCTTTTTCTTTGATCCCCTTGACTCTTTTCAAATCTTGCCACCATATGTCTACTTTTCCAGAGAGATTATAAATTGCCATTCTTGCCTTTAGCTGATTTGAATAATTGTATATCTGAAAATATTTCCTCATCCCGGATAACTAGGACTCTGCTTCCTCCCCTTTTTCAGTCTCTCCGTTGAAAGTTGGGGGCTTTATTTTTTTTAACTCCCCGAAAATCTCTTCATATGGTCTGTACTTCTTCTTTCTGTCATACAACTCAAACTCACTACTGTCACTAGTAGTGTAATAACTTTGTTGTTCCTTGAACCCTTCAAATGATGAACTTCTTTCAACTTTAGCCAGCTTCATCTTTTTAGATCCTTTCTGATGGCTAGCTTCCTCATATTCGGATCTTTTGCTCCTCCCTTCAGTCTGAAATTTTTCCATCAAAATTTGGTTCAACTCTTCTTGAGTCTTCAAAATCCTTTCATTGTCCTTCTTGACTGATTCCATTTCAGTCTTCAAATCCTTTATAGTTCGCATCAGCTCTGAAGAGTGAGAAGTTACCTCTTCTAACATAGGTTCTCTGGACATTTGTCTTGTCTCGGTGTTTGGAGACCCCTCCTGAGCATATTCTCCTAGCTTCTCCATCTCTGCCTGTTAAATTCAGAAACAGAAAAAAATTTATGTTCTTTACATAAAACAAAATATAGGTTAGTATATTCTCTTTTTACTGTTCTACGGAAACTAGTTGGGATACATTTAGGCCTAGTATTTGAACCATGCTCTGATACCACATGTCAAAACCCCAAATTTTCCAAAAATTTTAAAAATTTTTAAATACTTATATTTTCATTAAATACAGTCATTAACTGTTTGATTAGTTCCATGTTACTAGACTCCTATCTGAACGATCTTTTGACTATGCTTATCTTTATAGAATAGTTTCTTTTCAAATACTGATTTGTTTTCTGTTTGCGACCAAAAGGTGGGATTGTCATGAAAAACTGGGCTTACTTAGCTTCCGAGCTAACGCAGAAGTTTTACTTCTCTTATAGATATACAGGTAAGATGTTCGAGTGCTTCTAACAAATCTCTAAAGTATTCAATAACGATTTGCTATACAAAATTAATTTAGTAAAAGTATATACATGCTAGTCAGATTTATCAAGCTTATAAAGGTAAAGCTTTACTATGATTTTTTTTTAAGATCTTACGAATAGAGAATTGAATTCTACTAGTGAAGATAGCAGCTATCTTTCCTTCATGAAAGCAGGACTTAATATTCCTAAGGAGTACGAAACCATTGGATGTTCATACTAATTGCAAGTGTAAAATACGATAATTATTTATTTACTAGCACAGTAAATATGGCAGGGTCACAACATCAAAGATCTAATTTTTAATTGTTCATAACTACTGCATCATACCATGATTGAATTTTCCACTACAATTGTAGAATGATAAGGAGGTTTAAGTACCAAGCTTATATTTTTCTTAATTCAAGAATTAACAAGTTTACTACTTGATACAAGTCACTTTTAAAGTCTTCCTTCAGTCTTTAAAAGAATCTGTATAGTTTAGGAATACTATTTCTATTCCATGGTCAATAATTCGATGGTAAACTTATAGATCATTCCAAATTTTATTATATTCAAATACCACTCTATGATTTTCATAACTATACTATCAAGCAAAGAAAGATAACTTACCCAAGCTACCTATCATATAATGACTCTCATAATATCTTTTATAATCTTTGAGCTTGAATTTGACCAAAGACTAATTGTCACAAAATGATTCTATGACTATTAATAGGATTGTTATATTACAAGCATGGGATAACCATAAGGTCAAGAGTAAGACCATAATCATGATCAATTCTATAGATTTTATAATATTATTCCCTTTACCTTCATTTATGAACTAGAGCAATAGATAATATAGAAAATCAGTTTATAAACAGGCTACACTATGGTAAACTATTATTTCACTTGCTCTTAAATCCCATTAACCAACAATAAAATCCTCCATACATAAATGTGTGACCAAGTGATGAACAAGTTCTACATTATAATGTTTTCTAAACATCACTCTAATGTTTACATAGTTGATTTTATAATGCAGGTGGTTGACTAAGGTATAACAAACCTTGTGGAATCCCCACGATATGATTTGGTTTAAAAAAAATCATTGGGGATCTTGTTCGTGGAACTATAATGTTCCTACCCACTGCATGCCAATTATTAAAAGGGTTATGTGGGATATTCCCATCCATGCACTGGAATTTAAAAAGGTTTGACTCAAAACCTAATAATCATTCTTCCACTGCCTTCAGGCCTCCGGCCGCTCTGCAAAACCTCCTGGTCCGTTCTGCTGCTTGCACTGTCTGCTAGCAGTCCCTATGCTGGTTCAGCTCCTCATGGGCTCATCTACTGTGTTGTGAGGAAGATACTGTGTCGAATAACTTGTTGTTAGATGTTGAGCAGTGTCGATTCTCTTAGGGTTTTCTCCATTGGTACCCATTGCCCAAACTCTTACTATGTAGGTCATCACCTTAACTTGTACTGTGAATCATCCTCCATCGTGACAGGTTGCTCATTGCTCCAGTGAGCTCCTGCTCTTCTGTGGTAAATGAAGCGTTTACCCTTCCTCCTACTGGTGGTTGTCTTACTGTTCTTCAGTGGCCATATTTCTATTAGATTTTAAGGTATGTTACAGGGTTTCCCTTCGCTATCTTTTCAAAGAATTAGCTTATCAAACCACAGTTTGGCAAGGTTTTTAATATTAGGTTTATCCTTGGTTACAGGGTTGGACTTCTCCTCTTGGCGTGGAAGGCGCGAGACTTCAACAGCTGGCTTCTCCTAGTAAGCCTAGTTTTTATCCATGGTGTTCTCCTCCTTGCTAGTCCTTTAGGGTAGTTATGGGTTTGGCTTCGTGGTGTGTAACCCTCACGGTTACTTTGGTTCAGTTAGTGAACCTGAACGCTGTTAAAAGAGTTTCGACTCTTCGTTTATCATGGGATCTTGGATGAATCTGAGACTGTGGGTTTTGGGTCTTTAATTGATTACTGTGTAAAGCATGCATAAATATATTACTATTTGTACAATCTGTAAGCTTTATTTTGTAACTCATGTTGGTAGCCGTGAGGTGCAAAGGAGATGAACTCCTTCCTTTTGATGAACCTCAGTAGATACTGTTAATTTTGACAGGGTTTACCCTGAACGTGGAGCTATAAGTTGTCCATACAATTTTTCTTGAATTAATATTTTGCTGACTGTACAGTTTTGAAATAATATAATGTGTAAACTCAGCTTATTGAGCTTATCTGAGTTTGATACCTCCGATTCCTATAAATTTGATAAATATCTAAATTACTCTTTGTAAATGATTTATGGTATTAGCTGGTAGGGTTTTTCCTATATGTTAATAATATATCAAGTTAATTATTTACTCAAAGAATTTTATAAATTGTTATAATGGTTATACTTTGTAAATTATAAAGTCTGAATGTTTTAATGGCATTCTTTAGGTTACTGACAAAGTAACCTTGGTTACAAGTTTTATATTAATTTCTGTTTATCAATAATAGGTTAAAACATTATCGTGATTTCCGAATAATATTATTTCTGTACAGTAGATATTAAGGCAGTAATTATTACTTATTATAATGATAAAGTTACCTGACCTGAAATGTTTATCACCTTTACTGCTAGCTCTACTTAGGTTTTTTTATAAGTATAAATGGAAATAATAATTGTTCTCTGTTTATAAAATAACTTATTATTAAAGTATCCTCAAAACTTACTATTAATCACACTATACTTCTGAAATTATAAGGGTTTCCAGTTATGTTTTATATAATATAGTTAAGCTCGAAGTCGAGCATTCTATCACTCTGTTATTTGCTTACTGTTGATTATGCACTTGAATTTTTACTCTTAATATTTCTCTTATAAATTTGCTGTCAAGGATTTTGTACTTGATTTAAACCTTGACTTACTAGTTATTAAGAAATTTGTATGTAGTTTATACCCTTCAGCTTATATAGGGTCTTTATATTCTCATTTTATTATAATAATATTCTTGAGTACTGTTTATTTACCTCACACTTCAGAAAGTATGAATGGTTCCAGTTTGTAATTAATGTGATAATTACATTACCTGAAAATTAATAATGATAGTACTCCTATAGTATATGTAATAGACGTTTATTGTTATTAATACCATAAAGATATTATCTCTCCTGAAAGTACAAATATATATATGATTATTATTTTGTTTTAATTTTATAACATTTCGTTATTTATTTCTTGTGCCAATATTACTAAATACTAGGTAAAGTTCTGTAATTATTTAGTTTATCTGCTTGGTTATGATATATATATAATCAAATTTTACTACTTAGGATCTATCTCATATAATTATATATAGTAGCATTCATTTACAATCTAAAATAAGAAACAGCTCTGGAAACTGTTCAAGCTCAGTCAAAATAAATGGAAGAAAAAGTAATGAAATGACTACATCACTAAACATACATATAGTCTAACACAGCTTGGTTTAACTGTAGAGTCTAAACACTAATTAATTACTCCTACTTTTAGTATTGTCATTTCAGCATATAGAATTTAAATTCTTTAAACTGGAAGAAACAATTGTAAGGTTTAAACCGCAGGTATACCTAGTCTAACCTTTCTTTAATGCAACTATTATATTCTTCTATCTGTTCTTTACAAGTAAATAGAATTACTGACAATAAAATAATGTACAAGGGAATAATTTTATATATAAACACATGCTACTATCAGTAAAACAATATTTCTTATGATGATAGGTAAGGAAACAATCTATTATTCTGCAATCTCATCATACCATATTTTTATAATTTTACCCCTGTGCTGGAGTACGGTCTGGTAAACCCAGATGTGGAAAAACACAATGGGTATTTATTCTTCATCAACAGATTCTATTACTGATAAAATAAAACACTCACATCACTAAACCATTTAAATAACTACTAACATAACATCCAACCATTCACAGTTACTAAAACAAAGACAGTTAGGTGACAGAACCTATTTAAGCTTTGGACAACAATAGCAATGGGAGGTCGTTCCTCCCTACCAACTCTTGGAGAGCACTCAAACAGCGACTCCTCAGGACCCCCGAGCTTTCTCTAGTCTCCCTGGCTGGAAATAGGTGTAGCAATAGTCAGGTACCAATCTTCAAACTCAGTATTAATCCAGAACTTATCAGTAAGTTCTCCCAGCTAACAAGCTGTAATAAACCAAGTTATTGCAGCATTCCTCTCAGAACAACTTCCTTACTATTTTTCCCTCTTTCCTCAATGAATTTCCTGAATATCATTCACCTGAATGAATTCTCTCTAGAAAATATCTGAGCAGCCTCAGCTCTATTCATTGGGTACTTTTAAAAGATTGCCTAGGTCTTTTTGGGTTAGTTGTCATTTAATGAGCCACCTACTCTGATCCCACTTTCTTGGGGGATCATGACCCCAAATATAGGGAAGTTGCCACCTGCAACTTAGGAAGTGTTTGAGGATGCTTCCACTTGTCTTTTTCCCTCCACCTAGTTCCATCCACTAGTTTGACCAGTAACCTCTTTTTAATAGCTCTCCCATGCTGTTGTCTCCACAATTTATTTATTAATAATAAAATATTCTGAATTACATTCCACTTCTGTTGACTCTGCTGAGTCATCATTTCTTACTTAGCATTAAATTTAACATAATGTCTCAAGAATATAATTAAAACAATTAACATTATTTTATAAAATTGGGGTATGTGACACACACAATTTATTTTCGGCATGTTTCCTTATAAGGCCTAGTTTAGACCCCAAATTTTATCTAATGTGTGTCCTATCATGCTGGTGAATGTAACTGCTGGGCCTTTCTGACAAGGTTGTGGGATGTGTTCCCGCATGGTCAAATGTGAGTGTTGGGCGTGCCTTTCTGACATCGTTTTGGATGTTTTCCTCTCATGGTTAGATGTAAGTGCTGGGTGGGCCATTCTGACTTAGGGTCAAATATAAGCACTGAAGAAGACCTACATGGAGGCTAGGCCTACAACCAACATGAAAAAGGGTTGGATCTGTAGAACTTCCTATGATAAGAAGAATCATGAGACAGCACCAGTGATGATGATCCAATAGTGATGATCCAGATCCAGTGATGACGATCTAGCAGTGATGATCTAGATTTAGTGATGATGATCCAAATCGAGTGATGATCCAGATCCAGTGATGATCTAGATCGAGTGATGATCCAGATCCGATGATGAATATGACTTGAATATGACGAGGACTCGATGATGATCCATATGATACAGAGAAGAAGACTTGTGCTGATAAATTGTGTCGAGAGAATACCTTCCTAGTTAAGAGGGAGTGTTGATGTAATTGTAACTTCGGAATGTATTCACTTGTATTTCTTATGTATTGTACCCCGATGTTTATTCTGGGAAGTGTTTGTAATGTAATTGAGTCATGTCATGCCCTGATGTTTCAATCGAGAGTTTCTATAATGTAAACAAGTCATGTCAAGTCATTGTGGGTAACCCTCTTATTGTTCAAGGGTTAAATTCCCAGCATTTGTTGGGCCCTAGGGTTATTAGACTATCTTAGAGAAGTCAGCCCTAGGTGAGTTATTGTATGTCGGGGCAAGAGTCCCCACCATTGTGTTAAGGATAACCCTCCTTGTTGGGCAGAGGAGGAAAAGTCCCCACAAGTTGTGGGGCACTAGGGTTATTAGACTCTCCTAGAGATGTCGGCTATAGTATGTAATTGTTAAGTGAGGATGACATGTTAGACCAGAAATTAAGTGAACAAAAGAATATAAATAGAGAGTGAACCTCTATATTTATCACACACACATTTCACTCGTTGGGGCGCATGAGTGAGAGAGAAGTTGTTGGGACAAGAGATAGACTACTGTTGTCGGGAGAACATCTTTATGTTTTTGGGTTTTACTTTTGGTGCTAATTCTATCTCTGAGGAAGTTGTGGGGTTTTCTCCTTTATGGTTCCCCCAAGGAAAATTCTTTGTGTCTCTTGTCTCTTGTGTTTTATTGTTGTGCATGTTATTCTATCAGTTAAAGATCCTAATATCATAATGCTAGCTTGAATGATAAAAATCTAACAAATACAACACCAAGAAATCCAAAAACAACAAAAAAATCCTAGCATGAGAGAAACACCAAAAATAAAAATCTGTCGGTTGGAGACCTTGCATTACTATACACTGGTAGCATAAATGGAAAACCTAAGAAACTACACATTGAGTGGATGGGTACATACATTGTAGAAGAAATCAACACTAATGGACCAGTCTGACTAAAAACACTAGAGGGGAATGTATTTTGGAAATCGGTTAATGGTGCCTGACTAAAATGGTACAAAGATTAAGAGAAAAAACGGTTGTGTAACTATAAATAATTGAGAAAATAAAAATTACAAAAATATAAAACAAACAAAAGAAAAAATAACTATGAAAAGAACCAGTATGACAGGATCTTGGATCAATTCTAAGGTAGGAAGCAGTAAAACACAAATTGGGAGATACAATCATCGACATGAGTAGAGCATGCATAAGGAATTGTGATCACTTCGACATTACCAACACCATCACGATCTAGAAATACACTGACATAAAGAAGAAGAAATGGTCCAATCAAGTCATCATGAACACTGACACCTTGAGAAAAAAATTCAGTATGCCTCAAAAGAAAAACAGATAACCCATCATTTGCATTTAAGTCCACCATCAATATCGTAATTAATACCACAACCACTATGCCTTCTCCTACTCCAAACAATTCTGCTATATATACCGCATTGGAAGAGAGTTGGATTTCATTCTGCAAAGAACTTGAACACCAGAGAAATTAAACAACAGAGCACATCTTATCACTTTTTGAACCAGAGTATCCAATCAACGGAATGGAAACAAAAAAATCATCTACAACTACCAAGTCCATGAAAAACAAACTTAAATAGTTGGAAAAATCCAGCACACCACTAGAGATCCAATTACACAACATTCATAATGCCAAAGTGGTCGAACAACAATGGAAGAGGTTTGGAAGGAAATAAAGTGACAGGGAACTGAAATAGATGGTCGATGAAGAGAGGAAGCTCAAAAATTAATCACTAGCACAATCCTTAGCTACATGAATGCACCATTAATGGATAGTTTCGCAGGAACAAAATAAATTATTGCACAATTCATCATCAACAAATATCATAATGGGAAATTCTACTTCGAAACACCCATTGAAATTATTAGCGACCTAATCTACAATATTACTAGATTATCAAACAAGCGAGAACCTGTACATATTAGATTAAACCAAGGACTAGTCAAATAGCTAACATGTACACCATTAGGGAAAAACTCAAGAGGAGTAATAGTCAACCAAATCATCTATGGAACACCAAATATAACTTCCAAAATTATCTCCATGTCTCTAACAAGCACATGAAGAGGTTTCGACCTCAAAACCGACATGATCAATGCAGTCCAAAATATGGCAACAACAGGAAAGCTATACTACTAGGCTGAACACCTAATTGAGACAATTAAGCATATTTGCATAAAATTCCAAGAGGAGGGAACCTAAGAGGAGGGCACCTAGATCCGGTTTCCTTCATTGCTAATCTGGATTTCTATGTACCTTCATTGACTAGTCGGAGATAAGGATTTCACTGCACCAAATCGATTAACCATGTGGAACTTCAAATCATTCTCCCAAAATGGTTTTCGACTGGGAGCAACGACAACAAAAATCTGGTTAGATACATGGTTTAAAGAATTAAAGATCAAAACTGCTCAATGGCGAGTACCTCAAAATATTCGACGAAGTCTACCATCGATAACGCACATCCAACTTGATTTGGACCACACGTCGGTATGGTAATTACAAGTTTTTGGGGGCACTCCAATAGAACTCGAATTCTACCATTTGGTTGAGAAAATATTCATTGAACTTAGTCAAAAATCCAAAACCAAATTGGATATACCACCCATAACAAGAAGAGTCAATCAAGCAATGGTTGAATGCTTAATTAACGTGGAAAAAGAAGAGGAATATGAAATCTGTCTTCATTTGAACACCTTCACTCTCGACCGTGAGAAGACTGGATACATCAACCCACTGGGGATTTCAATACCAGCTCAACAACAACCACAAGAAAAGACAGATCAATCTGATGAAAATACCCAAGATGATACTCGTCTTCCAGAATACGAAATCACTAAAAATAATATATGTCGAGTAGCCGACGAATTTTTTAAATCCCAAAAAAACAAAAAGAGTACAAGAAAAGGAAAGGGGAAACACAAGCTCATTCTTCAGGAGACAGCTAAAGATGATAATGCAGTGTTATTTGCTAGTGCGACTCAAATCCTGGAGGATGCATCTAGAAACAAAATTCCAATTGAGGAAAAATTAGACAGGTTTATCACAGAGGAGGAGCAATGACTAGATCGACCAAACTCATCCCAAAAGAAATTTAGTTTTTCTATGACACCTGATGTTGATCTCACCAATACCCCACCAGCTCCATCATTGACCCCAGTTTTCGAAGAAGAATTCATACCGACTTCGACAACCACCACATCCCTGTCCTTAATTAATCCATACTTATAGAAATTACAAGCACCACTTAGAGATTGCATTAAAAAACATAACGAAATACAAGAATTTATTATCCAATTACCATCTCTCCCCCCCTAATGGAAAAAATTAATATTAAAAGTATCGCTTTTAGACATGGAAGCACCGTAGTCCAGTGTAACCATACCTGACATTCTCAACATTCCACATTCATTCATTCGGCAAACACAAGTTGTTGGGTACACCACAACTATCCTCCAAATAAATCCTGACTTAGCCAACAACACTGTGGGTGGGAAAACTTCTTCATTTACCCCTCCACCTATCGAACAATAGACCACACCACAAAACCCTACACCTATTGAACCCATCACCGCTGACCCCATTATCGAACCTACTGAACCTGTCGATACTATATTACCCTCGAATTCCATACCGACTATCTTATCATTGACTTTCGATTAACCATTACCATAGGAGGCAGTAAGCTTTCTCATCGATACCAATTTACATCCTTCACCTATTTCACCTATTTCACCCCTTCCATTATGATCACATGTCACCAATATCATAAATTACCTCAACATTACCCACACTAGCAGCCCTAGTCCTGCTATTACTAACCCAGTTACTGAGCAAACCCAAAAAGAAGCATTAGAAAGTCGTGACCAGAACAACTCAAAGATACCTACAGAAAGAGAAAAGAGTAGGAACGATGGAAAATAAAACAGAGAAAAGAGAAGAAAAAATAAGAAAAACAACAACATCGACAACAATAGAAACTACAACAGTCACAACGGCATACAACCTTATTAGTTCATCTAGATAAGTTTGGTCCAACAGTCCCAATTAATCCACAAAAAGGCAAAGAGGAAGAACTGGATCTATTGTGAGATGCAATTAATAAGGAATATAAACATAGAAGAATGAGTAGAAAGAAAAAATGAAGAAGCTGAAAGAAGATCATAATGAATTTTTAGCCAAGTGTGAAAGCTTGGCACAATAGTTTATTCCAATTCCAGCAAGGACCGACTTAGATAAACCCCTTGACAATTTTTGAAACGTTGTGTCGACATTCCAGGAGTAGTTAAAAGACAAGCGACAAGAGTAGGCTGGGAAACCACTGTTTTACTCCGAAATCAATTTACAACATTTACCGAATCCTACAAACTATTTATACAATATGTTGCATAATCTCTTGTCACCACAGATGTCTTGCAGAACTGGTATACTTACTATGGTTAGGTGTTTTAAGAAATGCAAAAGACCTGTGAACTCATCAGTTCACTAGAACATCGCTGACTATTTTCCAGTGAAGCAATGACACAGACCATTGACGACCAACTCATTTTGGAGACTCATAAACTTGAAGAATTGGAGAGGCAGGAACATCGATGGAATAGTCAGGTCTGAACTAGTCTATCCAATATTGACAAAATCAAGTCGTTGCTGCAATGACTTCTTTCTTCTACTGAGAAAAAGACACAATTCTTAGGACCGACATGATTAATATTTTAGAATTAGATACGCATAAGAATATGGAGAACTTGTCGAGTCTCGCTACTCTTACCATAGACATACCAACTGCCCTCCACGCTTGGGAAGAATTCCAACATCAATTATTAGTGTCTGCAGATGCTATTGTAGAAGCGCGTGTTAAGCAACAACCATCCACCAATAAGAACAACCCAGAGTGAAATAAAAATACAGTATCATAGCTATTCAGAAAAAAATATTGTCATCTCCCCATTTCTTAGGGACGAAGAAATATTTTGAGGCATGCAAGATGTTGGAGGATCCTAAGTCGGCTAGTTAGTTAGTTGAACTTACAAGTAGTTATGTAACTGTTTCTAAATCTTATATATAGGTTGTAGATCCAGATAAATACTTGGTTTCGTTGGATTTATGAACCCCCTCGTGTTCTTGAATATATAAGCATTGTATTCTGTCTACCATTCCTTGTCTCTCGTTATATCATTGTTTATATAAACCTGTAATATGTATAATTGGTAACTTTACAATCTGATTAATTACAATAGAATATCAGACAAGGAGCATCTTAATAAAGAAATTGAACATGTCTATGGTGTTTAGAAAGAATGATTATAAAGAAGAATAAGTAAAAAATTAATATGGAAGGACCAAACAAATCTTGTACGGAACATGATAATAATGAAGAAAGAACCAACATGATCACCATTCCCTACATTAAAGGGACAAAAGAAAAAGTATAAAAAAATTCTCAAAATAAGAAATATTAGGATTGTGTCTTTCCCACTTAGAACCATAAGGAATATACTTTCCAAAGCAAAAGACACGACAAAATCAGGAAACATGAAGGGATTTGTAGTATTCCATGAAAAGGTATAATATCGATAAAATTATGACATTAAATACAAATAACGATAAAATAACATTGTTCTAATATCACCCAATTGTAGTCTAATATTTGCATAAAACTAGTCATCTAATTTGCATGGATAAATCAATTATAATTGCAAGGGAAGAACATTATGAAAAAGGAAAATTTTGGAAGTAATAGAAGTAAATAAAAATTCAAATAATCTGAATAAGGATGATGGCATGAAACTTAGTGAAATCTGGAAATTGGTGATCTATCATTTTTATAAAATTCATTTCACAAACAATAAAGTGAACCCATTCTTAAAAAATGCATGAATTCCACTATTTATAAAGAAATCCTATGTGGATTTTTTCACTCATGGGTCCTTTTCAGGCATCCTTTTCCTCCTTGTGATGAACCCAATTTGTGGCCTGAAACATTGAGTTCACCTTCTTTCTTGCTCATCACATCTGCGTAATAATCATGATCAATCTCCTATTGTATAAATGATCCTAGTATAACTTATCATATTATTTGTGTCCTTCGTATTTTTTTAATTATAAATATATTTTACAAACGAACAATATTAAGTAATTATGATGGATCCTATTATGATGTGGCAAATTCTTGTTTGGTTTTAAGTACATTATGGGCAATAACAATTAGGTAAGAAGCATTGTGTGGCCATTATGCTTGCCACTTCCATGTTAATGTGTGTAATAACAAATATGAAATGACGAAAATTTTAAGAAATAATTATGTATATTCCCTTAAACTAAATACAAGCCTACTCTTTTTGGTTTGCATATATAAGAAAATAATGAGTATGAGAACATTGATTAAGATAAGAGCATACTTGACAGGTTCTCTTTTATGAAATTTTTTACTTCTCTATGCAATTCATTGATGTGCCCCCAACTTGTTTATTTGTCGATACAAATGATGTCTCAATGTGATACATATTTCCTTCCAAACCAAGACCTTCTTGAAAAACATTAATACTTTTAATGAACAATGTGGATAATATGGCAAATACTTATCTAAACAATTATGATTTACTTAATTTGAATTTAAATTTTATATATGCTTGATATTAAAGTGATTTTGATTAGTTTTGTGATTTTTATAGACTAATGTGGTTTGGTTAGCAGGAGAGTTAATGCATTAGTTTTTGATAATTTTTGAACTAATTTAATGGAAAACCAAGGGAAAGAAGTTCAACCTCAAGAGTTGACAAATTAGAGGGACCCTCTTCCCATTCATTGATGAAGACAAACTAGTAGGTATATAACCATGATGCAAAAATGTTCAAAATTCCATTGTATATTTGAGGATAAATTAATAGATAATGATTGCCCAACTCAAATCATATCTCATTTAAGGTGGAATGACATAACTTTCTGGATGATTTATAACCCCACAATTCATCCATGAATTGAGAAGGATATACATGCATGAGAGCCTTCCAAAAATTGTAGAAAAACATTTGAATGAGTAGTGGGTTCTCCAAAACTCACCTTCTGGTGGTACAAGTTCATTTTAATATTTAAATAGAGTACAAAATCTCTCATAAGTTATCTAGAACAAGTTGGAAATTAATTTCATTCAATGAGAACAATATAATTTCAACAAGTTAGAAATTATTTTCATTTAATGAGCACAATATAAATTCAATTTTCCTCTTAATAGAGATATTTTGGTTCTCATAGGATTAGTCATGTTTGAAGATGAAATACAACCTTACACATGTCTATGAATGGTGTTTTAGTAATTTTTATATGCACACATCAATAATCTAGATAATTCTTACAAGTACTTTTGAGAATTATTGTTGGGCAAGAAACAAATAATCCCCAAAATGAGGCAAACTCACCAACACCTCTAAGGAATAGGAGATTTGCAAAAACAATTTTGTGGAAAAATTAGGTCATAACAATCTCATCAATTACCACTACGTGTGTTCTTAAATATCTTTCATATCTTTATGTTTTTCTAGATAAACTAATGAATGGCCATCCATCCTCCTACATCATTTTACCATTATGAACCGATCATAATAAAAACCAACCGATGCAGGGTACCATATTAAGATGGTTAATTCATTAAGCTCTCTATATTTCCTTGAATGCAAACTTTGAATTTTGGTGAAACAATTGGGCCAAAACTACTAAAAACACATTCATGACAGTCGTCTTTTGAGGGGGTAAATGGAAAGATAAGTTGAAACATGTTTGGGTGAAAACGCAAAGTTGGGTAACACTTCCATGAGAATCGGGTGTCCAAATAACATAGCGGACGTTATTTGGTCGAATAACTAAATTTATTCGGTCAAATAATGAATTTATTCGGCCAAATAATGAATTGTTTATTCGGCCAAATAACCTTAATGGTGAACCATTTAATTTGACAGAATGCATAGCCGGCTGGTAATTTTTACGGTCGTTTCAATACTTATTTGGCCGAACAACTATGCGGCCGAATACTTGTTCGGCCGAATAATTGTTCGGCCACATAATTGTTCGGGCGAATATTTATTTCGCATAAAAGGTCAGCTCTGGCCCCATTTTCATTGTTTTCGCCTGCAATCATTTGTCTTCATCCTGTCGTGTTTCTCCCACCACTTGATTTGTTTGTTGTTGCCTGTCATCCTTGTCCACGTCACCGTTCCTCCTGACGTGTACATACGCCATCCTGGCACCCCGCTACATGTCTAGTTTCCTCTCGGCATGGAGGTCTGTTCATGGAGGTCACTTCGTGATGGTCTGTTCGGCATGGAGGCCGTGATGGTATGTTCGACATGGAGGCCGAACACTGTCTAGTTTCCTTTCGGCGTTGGGGTTTGTTTGTGTTAGTCGCTTCGTGATGGTCTGTTCGGCGTGGAGGTCTGTTCGGCGTGGAGGTCTGTTCGGCATGGAGATTTGTTCGTGGAGGTCACTTCGTGGTGGTGTTTGTGGTATTTCCTTGGAGGGTTTGTTCGTGGTCTAGTCTTGTTGTGCTTCCCCTTATCAGGTAAATTTTTATGAAATTGCTTTTATAATCTGAAACGTTGAATATGTGATTTATCTCTTGTTGTAGTCAATGGCATTCGTTTTTTGTCGTAGTATTGTAGAGTTAAAGTTTGCATATGTTAATTGGTATGATATAATTCTTATAATTTTAATTTTAGTTAATATCTATATGTCGAAGGTAGTCATCCATGAACTCTGTCCATGTTAACAGAGTTCAGAAGACTTTAATAAAAAATTTATTAAACCATTTCAAAAATCCCTTCCCTTAATGATGTTGTCCTCTTTATTAAAGATTTAAAAATGTAATTTTTATGGTAATCTACCAAATTATGAATAGATGTTTTAAACCTGGTTGACAATGGGGAGATAGGTGGACAGATTTGAACTCTGTCCAAATTGACAGGGTTGATGAACTCTGTCCAAATGTGGACAGAGTTGATCAACTCTGTCCATTTGGACAGCGCTGATTAAGAGAAAATCTCGAGGTAGGATTCCATTTGTTTTTTATCACCCAACGCTATGAGTCGAATTGATTGCTTTTTAAATTGTAATCTAAAGGATTTCTTTATTCATGAACATCGATAAATATTTGTTAATTTTAATTATAAATTCTATTTTTTTAGAATTTGATATAATCTATTTTAATTAGAATGAAATATTTTTATCTTAAATTATATTTAATAATTTAAATAAAATGGACTGAGTTGATGAACTCTGTCCATTTGGACAGAGTTGATCAACACTCAGATGGACATTTCATGAACTCTGTCCATTTGGATAGAGTTCATCAACTATGTCCACATGTCGACAAGAGTAAATCAAATCTGTCCAAATAGACAAGACAATGGATTATACTTAGCAAAACATAGTTCATACAGAGTTCATCAACTCTTTCCCTGATAACTTTACTTAGCAAAATGTATTTTAGTAGGTTTACTATAAATCATAAAAAAAAACATTATTACACATAAAACATCATATTTTTTTTATTACCGATCTGTTTGATCTTATGTATTTTTAATCTAAATCATAAAAAAAACATATAACTTGTATAATGCTTATTAGTTACAATTTATACTTACTATTATATTAATATATTGTGCATTTTTTTTTAATTTTAATCTAAGTTCATAGGTATAATAAGGAAGATATTTGTATTAAATATGTCCATGGACAAAGTTCATGAATGAATACTCTGTCCATGGACATAGTTGATTAACTATGTTCACATGAAGTGATGAACTTAACTCTATCCATGTGGATAGAGTTGATGAACCCTATCCATGTGGACAGAGTTGATGAACCCTATCTATGTGGATAGAGTTGATGAACTCTGTCCATGCAGAGTTCATCAACTTTGTCCATGTAGAGTTCATCACCTCTGGCTCTGATCAATTTACTTAGCATAAGGGATATTTTTTATGATTTTATGGAATAATGAAAATATTTGTAGTTGACATAAAGAAATGTAGCTTTAATTTCATATTTGATGATATTGGTTCTATTAATTTTAAAAATATAAAATACATCAAAAGCACAGAGCTTACTACATTAATTTCTTATACATCCAACAATAGTGTAGTTATTTTCATTTTAAGAACTATTAGATAATATTAGGGACATTTAGGTCTTTATTAGAAAGGTAGTTTTAAAAATCTAAAACACATAAAAAACACAGATATTGCTACATTAATTTATCATACATCCAACAATAGTGTAGCTATTTTAATTTTAAGAACTATTAGATAATATGAGGGATATCTAGGTAATAAAAACTTAGTTTTTATAGTAGCTAGTTCTCGGAAGTTGAGGCATTAACATGCAGAATTTGAATATGTTATGAGTATATTAGATAATATTAAGGACATATAGGTCTTTATTAAAAACTTAGTTTTTTTAGTGGCTAGGTTTTTGAAGATGGAGAATTAACATGTAGAATTTGAACATGATATGAGTTGATTTGTGTAATCTTGTAGATATCATATCAAATGGAAATAGATAATAAATTAGCTATAATCATTTAAAGAACTATTACATAATATTAGGGATATCTAGGTCCTTATTGAAATCTTAGTTTTTATAGTAGCTGGGTCTTTGAAGTTGATTAATTAACATGTAGACATTGATATTTCTGTAAACTTGTAGATATCATATCAAATGGAAATAGATAATAAATTAGCTATAATCATTTAAAGAACTATTAGATAATATTAGAGATATCTAGTTCCTTATTGAAATCTTAGTTTTTATTGTAGCTAGGTCTTTCAAGTTGATTAATTAACATGTAGAAATTGATATTTTTGTAAACTTGTAGATATAATATCCAATGGAAAGATAGCAGCCTTTGAGACAGAAGTGTAGGAGGTCATCACTTTTTTCGGGAGTTGGTGTCTTAAATGAAAATCAAATATTATCGACTTCACCTCTGGATTCAAGCTTATTGTATAGTTCACATTCATCTGATCATCGACGTGGCGATAGTGGTAGAGATGATTGCTCCTTATCATCTATGGTTGCAGTGTCATCGATATAAAGAAGGGTCATTTATCTTTATTTGTATATATGGGTCGTGGAGTATTTGGAGTTATAGATATGATTGATCAAATCTATGACTCCTATTACTCCTCGACTGATATCTACACATCTACACATAAAATTTAGAGGAAGCAAAAGTAGTAATGTTTTTACATGTTTCTTCTTCAAGGTATGTAATATTACCCAAATCGTTCTCTGATATATAAGTTTAATTAGTTTAAATAATTTTTGACATTTGTAAATTGCTTGTATATATGTTGAAGCTTATGTCTCTTCAATATTTTGAGGCAAAGGGAAGACTCCATTGGAGGATAGTGGTGGAATTGTAAGTTTAATATTTTATTTTATTTTAGTTTAGTTTAAAATAGTTTAAATAGTTTGTAAGATTTATAAACTAATTTTATACATGTTGCAGCTTGGGTCTCCTCCACCTTTTAGAGGCAAAGATAATACTCCATTGAATGATAGAGAATTTGACATAATTTTGTTAATAATTGTATTGATCTTCTATATACTAGTTTAATGTTTTAATGTTTTGATTTTAATTTAAAATTGTTTAAATCATTTATGATATTCATAATCTGTTTTTATACATGTTTCAGATTGTTATGAGTCCAAGGGAATACCCTAGTGGAAGATAGTGGTGGACTTCTCTGATTCAGACATTGAGGAGCTTAATTTTAGGATTATACACATGTTCATGAATGTTTTTTTTATTATATACATGTACATTTAACTCACATGTTCATGATTGTTTTTTTTTATTATATACATACATACATTGATCTTAGATATTGTTTTTTGGATTATATACATGTATATGTAAAGGTTAGGAATGTTAAGAACGAATATGGGGAATGTTAACGTTAAGAATGAAAGCAATCCAATTTGTTAAGAATGAACATATGAGGAATGCTAATGTTAAGAATGAACATGGGGAATGATAATGTTAAGAATGAACATGGGGAATGTTAGGAGTGAATGTGGGAATTGGGAATGTTAATGTTAGAAATGAATGCTAGGAAATGTTATTAATGTTAGGAAGTTTTGATAGGTGCACATATATGAATGTTAGGAATGTTAGGAAGTTTTGATAGGTGCAAATATATGAATGTTGAGAATGTTAGGAATGTTAGGAATGTTAGGAAGTTTTTATAAGCACAATCTAATGTTAAGAATCAATGTGGGGAATGTTAGGAATCAATGTCCAGGGATTGTTAGAAATCAGTGTTAGGAAAATGTTTGGAATGTTAGGAAGTTTTGATGGGTGCAAATATACATGAATTTTAGGAATGAATGTTCGGAAAGGAACTAGGAAGTTTTGATAGGTGCAAATATACATGAATGTTAGGAAAGGAACTAGGAAGTTTTGATAGGTGCAAATATACATGAATGTTAGGAAAGGAACTAGGAAGTTTTGATAGGTGTAAATATATGAATGTTAAGAATGAATGTTAGGAAATGTTAGGAAGTTTATATAGGTGCAATTATATGAATGTATGTATTAGTAAATTTATGTATGTTTGTATATGTAACATATTTTTAGTGTTGAAAAGTTGAGAATTTTAGGAATGTTAGGAATGTTAGATGCAATCTAATGTTAAGAATCAATGTGGGGAATGTTAGGAATCAATGTGGGGAATGTTAGAAATGAATGTTAGGAAATGTTAGTAATGTTAGGAAGTTTTGATAGGCATAAATATATGAATGTATGAGTGAATGTTAGGAATGGTTAGGAATGTTAAGAAGTTTTGATAGGAATATTTTTTATTACTAGAGTAAAATTAGCAACTTGATTCTGAATTCTAATAAATTATAGCTCAATCCATAAATTTTCTAAGGTAACATTAGCAACTTGATTTTGAATTCTAATATTTTTTTATTACTAAGGTAACATTAGCAACTTGATTATGAATTTTAATAAATTAAAGTTCAATGAATTCATGATAGACAATCTTAACATAAAACAAGAAATGATATAGTTAAAAACATCGCAATGGAATTTCGTCCTCAATTATCCATTCATGGTCATATTTGGACAGTTTCCATTTTTTATTTTTTTTATTTATTTTTTATGCAACTTGTACAAATTTTATTCTAGATGCACATACTAAATGACTATACTGACAACATATAACATCAGGTTTATAATCCTGAAAGTAGACATAATTTTCAGTCATACGGGTCTGCTGCAAAAAATAGCCTTTTAAAATGATGGATCCTCTCTCGTATGTAAATCCATTGTCATTATAGTCCTCCAATAACTTCATTTTTCCTTTAGTGCATCACATCAAATAATATTTTACATTTTCATTGTTATCTAAAGGTGCAATCATAGCGAAAATATATCATGTGCAAATTACAATTGGCGTTGGAGTTAAGTGAATTAAATTGACTATATAAACATAAGGCGATGGAAAATATTGAACAATCAACAGTATCATTACCTTCTCTAACAAGATCTGAAATTCTATCGCCATCAGATGATATTTTTATTTCTTTTGATTCTAATTCTTCTATGCTTGCTATTGGCATTTTCCCTTTTGGATTAATCTCTGTGTGTTCCAATGTTTTACGTAGTTGTTCGTTATGTTTTCACAAACTTCTGTAGATTCAACATTTTCATTCCAAATATGACAAAAACATGTTTTCTTTCTACTGTCAAATGCAAACACATTTTTTAAGGATTTTGTTTGAATAGAATGAAGTTCTCTAGTCCCATGTATGGTGCTAGCCTCGTATGGTATTGATCTATCTATATCTTGGACCCCAATAAGCCAAAAAAACCTACACAATAAATGATAAATCACAAATGACAACTTTTAATGTTAGTGTACAAATACTTCAATGTTAGTACATACATTTTTTAAAATTGACAATTAATATAAATTTAAAAAATAATATACATACCTGCGCATATCTTTTGATTGTTGAATACAATCATGGCTTAGATTTGATTTACACCATTGGACAACCTTTGCAGCTGAATGGAATCGTATAGAATAATTTTTCATTTTCCATCTTCTAAGTGCTCTTTTTATGCATACTCCTACACCATCATGTTCACCTTTTCCATGTCCAGTTTCAAAAAAATTCCAGCAATGCTTAATGTTCATTGCTTTATGAATTTGACATAACCAAAAAAATGATCGTGAAGATTTAAATTGTTCCGCACATCCATCCGACCATATCCAATGTTCATTGAATTTAACTTTACGACTTTTTAGTGAATCATAGAAAAAAATTTCAGTACAATGTTGAACAAAATGTGTATCTTGTGTACGGTCATCACTGATATAAAAGTGATATTCTTTAATCATATCTCGATTGTCACATGTGCTTTCAATGCCATCAACATCTTGTTGAGAATGTCTATATAGAACATGGAAAAATATTGAAACTTGGTCAGAATGATAATATTCACTTTGAATCTCTTTTTGTGCAGCAAATGTGTAGTTTCTTACAAAATCAACCACAGACAAAATTGTTCTAGCTGGAAAAATTACACGGGAATGTTTGAATTGAAGGTCTTTCCATCATTCTCTATGTGAATGCTTGGTGTATTTATAAATTTCGCTTTCAAATTTCTTGAGAAAATCTATCACACATATTTTATCTTCTCGCAATTCAATTCTTTTGGAATGTGCATCACTAGAACTTGTAGAATAAATGTTGTATTCATATCTTCTCCAATCAATGGTTACATTTGAAAGTGACTGATCATTATAGATAGGGTATTTATTCTGGAATAAAACAATATTTCCACAACCATGACAATGTTTTCCATTGACACATTTCTTATTATAAAATACTTCATCGTGATTTCTCTCACATAGGGTTTGAGATATGAATTCACGTACTATGGGCGGAGGTGGTGAATTTGTCCAAATTTTTTTACCAAATTCAAGAAACATGTCGTAATATAATTGAAATTGCACATGATAACGACAACAACATGTGTCACGTATAGTAATAGGTCTAACATACCATGGTTCTTGTTGCACAAATGTAGTGATCGACATATTAATTCCACGATGATCTTCCTTGAATTTATTGAACAATTGTACTTATGTAATTTCCATTATATGTTTTGGACAGCTTTCATATACATTTCATGATACTCTTTGTCGTATCACATCCCTTGAATTTGGTGAAACTCGAGCATGTTCCAACCAATATTTATGTACAATATCTTTAACACCTTCTCCCATTCTATCTTTGTAAGGTTGTCTACAAATAATTTCCCAGCAAGCAAGTTCATCATTTTCATCTATTTGCATTCTGAATTTGCTATGTTTGTATAATGTCTTTCTTGAGGTTTCAATTGCTTGTGCTAGTTGTGTTGTCAAACATTTTTGTCTAGTACTAGCTGAAACAATTGCTGTCTGAATTGCTCTACATGCAGCACTGGTATCTTTCTTTCTAGATTTTCCAAAAAAAATTATTGCATCACCTATATTTTCTATCACATTATGTTTTAGTTTCGACTCTTTTTTCGCCTTGTGAATACCCAATAATGACGTAGCACCTTCTAACTTCTTGGACACCAATAAACATATCAAAATTTGTGCTTGTCTTGCTATTGACCAATCCTTGAGAATATCATCAAAACATTTTGTAGCACGATATCGTGCAACATGTATGGGTAATTTTTCTCCATATTTGTTGCAATCAATGTCTTCTAACATTTCATCATCAATGGTGAAAATACTTATACATCAAATCAAATTTAATTTAACATATGTCCAAAAATACAATTCATTATAAAAAATGAATTTCGAAAATACATGATATATACATACCAGGTCCAATTTCGAGATCTTGGTTTTGATCTTCAATATTGACTTCATCAACATTAACATGTAAATCACTATTTACATCTTCAACAATGGTCTCTTCAACTTCCATTTGTTCTTCTTGTACCCTATTTTCAATTTCCATTTCATCAACAGTGTCATGTAAATATGTTCTTATATCTTCAATTATTTCTTCCATTTCTGCAACCCTTGCACTTTTGGATGTATTTCTGAGTTTTTGTTTTTTCCTATTAGCATCGTCATCATGTTTACGATCACTTTTTTTTTACAGTTTCTTTTATTGCCCATGATTACTTAATCTCCTTTTAAAAAACCCTTGGAAAAATATAAGAACACCTTGTAAAGAAATCTTCTTTGTAAAACAATTGGAAAAAAAAACTCTTTGAAAAAAAACGTTATTTGAAAAAACAACTTATATAAATATTTTGGAAAAGAAAACTCATTTGCAAAAATACTTTGCAAAAAAACTCTTTGGAAAAAACCCATTGCCAAGAACTTACTTTGCAAAAATACCTTGGAAAAAAAACTTTTTGAAAAAACCCCTTGCAAAGAAATAACTCCTTTGCAAAAATACCTTGAAAAAAAAACTCTTTGGGAAAAAACCCATTCCAAAGAAATAACCTACTTTGGAAAAATATCTTGGAAAAAAACTCTATGAAAAAACTTCTTGCAAAGAAATAATTTTTTTTCAAAAATACTTTAGAACACAAAATCTTTGGCAAAAATGCCTTGGGAAAAAACTCTTTGAATGTACCCCTTGGAAATAAATAAGAGGAAAAATACCTTCTAAAAACCCTTTGGCAAAAGAAATCTCCTCTGAAAACTCCTTCAAAAATACTTTTACTTATACGAAATGAAGAGGTGAGAAAATAATGAGGCTCTTTCATTTTACTTATATGAAATGAAGAGGTGTGAAAATAATGAGGCTCTTTCATTTTACTTATACGAAATGAAGAGGTGCGAAAATAATGAGGCTCTTTCATTTTACTTATACGATTTTTTTTCTGCCCAACAAATTTTTTTTTGCACTTGGTTTTTCGGCTGAACAACCTTGTTTGTAACGTCTCCATTACGGAAAAACATTGTTCGGCCGAATAACCTCTGAAACCTGTAACCTGCACAGTTTTCAGGTTTCTCCATTTTCGAAAGGTAAAACGGATGCCTTACACTACAAATCGACTGTCAGACTTGATACCTTTAGTTTCGTCATTAAATCTACTTTCCATAGGTATAGATTTTGTTGTGTATAGGTGAGATCCGATATTTTTATTTTTTTTGTTCCTTAACATGTGTCGAGTTTAGTTTCATCTCTTTCAAAATGCGGTGAAATGAAAAATATATAACTTTAAAAATACACCACCAAAAAAATTGAAACAAATATGGTGCACTTAATTGGAGTGTCTACTTCAAAAGGGTATTCGTAGATTTTTAAGTTTTATAGTCAATTGAGAGAAAGTGGCACAACCAAATTTTTTTTTAAAACTGACAAGGTTTTGCCATTGGTCGAATTCAAAAAATATTATAATTAGTATATAGATCCATTGGTTACAAAGTTATAGTCATTGCAATAGTATATTGTGTGTATATTTTCATAGCATATTTGTTTTTTTCAAAACATGACTTTAACAATGATTTTACGAGCACAACCAAACATGACTATTTTTTAGTCCTTTCATTTTATAAGGACACATTGCCAAACATATGAAACGACATATCAAATCTCAATAAAAAAAATTCAAAAAATTATGAATAGAAAGCTAACATAATTCTCTAAAAGTTTTGTTTTTACTTGAAAGTGAAATTCTAAACGAAAATATCCCTTTCGTTCGCCCAAAGTTGAAAAACATGAAAAAATCAAATTTATTTTCTCATAAGACCCCCCAAAATAGACACCCATCTTCATGGATTCACCTGTTTATATGCATATTTTCTTTTGAGGCTATTTTAAAATCTAATTCTAATCACTCTATTTCAACCTCATATAAAAATTATATACCCAAAATAGTGACGACTTACCCTAAAATCTGCATTATTACCATGTTACATGTTGATTGTTTCTTAGAAGAATTTACATATCAATTGAAAGTTATTTTTAATACACCTTTCTAGTGGAAATATTTATATGAAACTTCTTTCATATCCTAGTTTAATAACATCAATATGCCAATCAAAGGACAGAGTTATGGAAATATTTATATAAATCTACTTTCATCTCCCACTTTAATAATGTCAATATGGCATCAAAGGAAAGAGTTACGCCCAAAAATGTAATTGTTAGTCCAATCTAGACATTGTAACCAAATCTAACATTTAGGTTGTTTTTTAGTGATTCAACATACCAAAACAATTCACTTTTAAAGAATTTTTCTAACAAATATTTCCTTAGAAATATACAAAATGGATTTTCAATCACTTCAATCTGATATCATATCAAAACATTATTATCAAAACCATGTTGGATAGTCTAGATTAACTACAAGTCATTGACATCTTATAAATGGATATCATCGAACGATTCCCTTTTATATCTATTTTATATGCATTGTTTGAATTTTTTGGCTAATTGGAAAATAAATTCCTTGCATCTCTCTTCTTCCATACTTTTATCATGTATTGCAAACCAAGTGCTAGTGCTAGTTTCTTGTAGATCACCACGTGGTCAATGAGCTCAACTTAACTAAGAAGGAGTGATTTAAAAGAATTATATGAGTTTTATTAATTGTGGTAAATAAACAAAGAGTTAATAAGTGAAATAAATAGAAATATCATTTATATAACACACGTTATTGACCCAACAACCGAAGGTTCTAGCATTTTTGGAGAATCAAAAGTCGTAAATCAACAAGATTTCACATAACTATGTTTTATGACAACCCAATATCTCATGCACCAACTCTTGTGTAAAAGAAATGAAGCCCATCTCAAAAAAAGTAAAAAGAGAGAATACAAAATTCCCATGATGAAGAGCTCTCCTAAGGAATCATAATATAGACCTCGCTAACATGTGTGTGTGTCCCCTTCACTTACAAAATGTTTATGGGGTGATCCTCACAATGATGTTCCAAATTATTTTTATTGGAATTTTATGAGATTATCTTGCATCCCCTACTATATGCTCAGACCCTTGATGTGGTAACGGGGCATCATGGTTTAATACCTTGTTAATTAAAACCATTATGCTTCCATTATCTACAATGTTTCCAAGTGACCTATGTTCCCAATATTGATTGCATATGGAGAAATCAACCACCTTCACTCCATTTTGTAGAAAATGTACATTGTCTCCAATAGAAAACTTTGAAGAAACATTTGCACTTGTACACAAAATTAAACAGCGTTGGTAATTTTTTATGTAAAAACGAAAAATGAACATCAATTATAAATAAAATATGCTATAATTTTTTTATCTACCTAAGTTGTTCTTGAAACCCATAATGTTCCATAAATGTGCATCCCCTTTATTAGCATTTTCCATAATCACATGTGGTTGTGTTTCTTGAGAGGTTTTTTTCCATAACAAATACAAGTCATCGATGAGGAAGGTGGAACCTCATTGATAGAGCAAGGATAGATATTTGATCATGCTTTGCAATGTAATACTTATAAATAGAATGCATAAGATATAAATATAAATACCCAAAAAAGAATAATCTAATTCTAATTTCATATACAAATTAATCAAACAAATCTCTTAGACAAAAGCACTCCTAAATATTTACACACAACACAATATAAACCTGCATTTCTCATTCATGCTTTAACATTCCAAATGAATAAAAAAAACTTGAAAATACTAATCCTAATTTAACATAAGACATCTTAATTCCTCATCAACTTGATGATTCAAGCATAAGAAATACACTAATGAGTTGCCATGAAGATACACAAAGAGATCTATATATAATTCAAAAGATGTACATTAAAAATAAATACTTTAATTATAGTATTACAATGTCTTTATCTAAGTTTACATTTCTTAACCTTTGACAACCAATCAAACTCAAACTCTCAATACAAAGACTATGATCATACGCAAGTAGGGAAGATAAGAAGATAAGAATTTGGTCAACAAACCCTATGATAACCTTTGACAACCAATCAAACTCTCAATACAAAGACTATGATCATACGCAAGTAGGGAAGATAAGAAGATAAGAATGGGGTCAACAAACCCTATGATACGTATTTGGTTTTTCAATTGATGTATTCTTACATGAAATGGAAAATTGTTATGGATGGATAACCATCTTCCCATGGACTTTAACTTAAGGATCGTATTTATTATGTTTGTCTCAAAATCCCTCCATATTCCATGAAATGACATCATCCAAGTGATAGACACTTCTAAATGAAAAAGGTATTTGTCAAAGTAAGTGACATGTAAAGAAAGAAGATAAATTTATAAAAAAAACAACAAAGTCAAAAAGTCAACATTCATTATAACGATTCTCAAGTTAAAAAATCCAAAACAAAAGTCGAAAAATCTCAAATTTATGTAAATGGTCCCCAACTTAAATGACAATTTTGAATATCAAGTGTTCTTGTAAAGTTGGGATATTTTATGGTCCCCAACTTAAATGTCATCGACATTCGCATTTTTTTTCTCTTGAAGACTTTATTGTACAACTTTTGAAACTTTATGGTAGGAAATGTTTTTCAATGTACAAACATAATGCAAGTCACTTTTGGTGCCCTTTCTCATTGACATCTACGAGATTTGGAAGACTAAGCTATATAATTTCGATTGTGTCAGTGTCCCCTTTTTCTCTTTGGACTTTAGTGTGCAACTCAATGCGCTTATGAAACTTTGTTGAACGAAATGGTTGCCATTGTGAGAACATAATACCCATCACTTTAAAATCAAAAGATAGCATAGACTAAGGACATTTTGATGGAAAGTCAAGGGATTGATGTTGAATGAATTGGTTTCCATTGTGAGAACATAATGCCCATCATTTTAAAATCAAAAGATAACATAGACTAAGGACATTTTGATGGCAATGTTTAGATAAGGACATCAAAATTTTTAATATGGAAAAAAAATTTGTTAGATGAATTGGTTTTTTTTAAATGTGAGAACATAATGCCCATCACTTTAAAATCAAAAGATAACAGAGACTAAGCATATTTTGATGGAAAATCAAGGGTTTGGTGGTATTGTCTAGATAAGGACATCCAAGTATCTAATTGGGAAGTGCATGTTTTCCAAACGATCTGGTTTTTATTGTAAGAACATAATGCCCATCACTTTAAAATCAAAATATAGTAGAGACTAAGGATATTTTGATGGGAAATCAAGGGATTTGTGGTATTGTTTAGATAAGGACATCAAAACCTCTAATTGGGAAGAGTTTGTAAATGTATTTATCAATAGAGGGACATAAAATGAAGGAGATATTTAAATTCAAGTTAAATTAAATGAATTGTTTTCAAAAATTGCATAAGGATACTGAAAAGTCAAAAGAATATCTTAAAAAGAAATTGATGAGTTCATCTAGGTGTAATCCATTAATTAAGCATTGACGAAAGAGGTTCAAAAATTAAAACAAGAAAAGTTTAAAAAATGAAAGTGGACAGTTGATGTGTCAAAGGAAAGTATTGAGAAAGAAAGATGAAGAAATTAAAATGTCTCATAAGAATAATAAGGACCTTGCTAATAATGTTAAGAATGTAAAAAGAAAGTTTACAAGAGTCTAACTAAAAGAATAAGGATGAATATATCACCAAAAATATTGAAGATGATAATACCAGAAGACTTGGAGAGGAAATTTGTAACAACGTTGAAGAAAATCTTAATAAAAATGAGGTATAATTAGAAATACAATATGGAATTGAAGAAGGATGTAAGAATTTATAGATGACACCACATTGCAATTGCAAAAGAAGAAGGAAGAAAAGATTCAAGAAGGTTGATAGAAAATACTTGAAGAATTTGAGCTCCAACCTGAGTATGTACACGTCAAATATGATTGTATTATCTCAAAGGTTAGAGTAATCAAATGCTAGACAAAGAGGATAGACGATTCCATTGTTTTCAAAAAGAAAACTAATGAAATGGATGTGTAGAATGAAAGAAAGTCGTTAGAGGTGAAACCATATAAACATCCTCATGTCCAAGAAAAACAAAAAGATTGACGTCAAAATTACCAAGGAAGAAAATGGAATAAGAAGCAATATTCATGGAATAGGGAAGGACAAAACCATGATTCAACGGGTTATTATGAAATATTATGTTAAAATAACAATTACAACAAATTAGAGAAGTCACAACAACACATGAAATCAAAGGAAATAAAACTTTGCAACAACTCACTATCAAGCATTAAGATTGAAAATGATTGAGTTTGGATGGGTGGACCATCGTCAATGAAAATAATAAAATGGGAATATAAGGAAATCCTATTACTTGGTTTCATCAAATGTAAATCCCTTAACCAAAAAGCTTTGAAAACAACACTTTTCGAAGGAGGGTACTATGATATGACCCCAAGGGGCCATATATAATGGGTTTAAATGTATATGCATAAATAGGGTAATTGTATATGTAAAAGGAGTTGGCATAACAAAGGGTCTAGATGTGCAATAAGTGAATAGCCATATAGAGAGGTCATGTAGTCATTGTTGGGTAAGAGGTTATGATTTGGATATATGAATGTATTAGGGTGTTTGGAGGAGGTTCTTTTATTATTAATAGGTTCTTGTGTAACTTGTCTCTATTATCTCTTTTGGAGTTGTGATATATGCTCACATATTGTGTACATTGTGTGTAATTTGGATTATTATGATACGTTAAGAATTTGGAACATAACATAGATATAATATAATTAAAAATATGTACAACAAAGATAAACACAAGAGTATACTGTTATAAATTCTTCACTAAAGATCAGGTTCCTCAAACCTTATCCATTGATCAAGCTCTCAACATAGAGTACTATGATTCTTATCAAAGTATGGAAGATAGCAAGTGGCTTGATATAGCCTAAAAGGATTAAGGTTAGACTTGGAGAAAAATTAGTGTTTCTCTGAAGAGGAAATAGACCTAGGGTTCCCTAATTTAGACTAGTTTACTTTTACTAAAATGAGGACATATGAGTCACTATTATTCTTATCCTTCTTTGACAACAAGATATATATTTATATTATTTAGAATGGGTTTAAATAATCCATGTCCTCCACTCAGGCTTTAGGGGTGTACAACATCCATGTCCTCCACTCAAAAGCCATACTATTTATATGTTTTAACCTTTTAAATGTTTTTTTGTACACTCACATGTTACTAACTCACAAAATGAAAGCTACATGAGTTCATGGCTACTTCAATTTTTTGCAAAATTTATTATTTTTTAAAAAAGAGAAAAGCTTTTTCTAAATTTTTCTTTTAGAAAAAGATCAAATATATTAGATCACTTTTATATATGTATTATATTTATAAATAACACTATCTAAACCTATTTTGAAATGAATTACAATAATACATGTATGTTTGAAAAAAGTTAATCTTGGTTATAATAAGGTAAACATACTCTTAAAACCTTATTATTAGCTTAATTAATAAACACTTTTGAATACCACACTTTTTAAAAGAAAGTTTTTTTTTTAATATGTAAAGATGAATTGGAATTTGAAAAAAATTATTATTTGAAAATATTTATTCTTGTTCATAATCTACCTTACTATGTTAGCATTTTTGAATATTACAATATCAAGAAATTTTAGATATATATAAAAGAAGTGTTCATAGTGAAATAATTAGAGAGACCTTCTAGTTATAATTAGTTGTATGACTTGCATTAAGAAAGTTTATATATATATGAATGAGATGTATGTTTATAGTGATATAAAGAGACCTTTTGTTGTAATTAGTTGGATTATTTGCATGTAATTTTTTTAAATTTAGATGTTAACATTTAGGGAAGTCACGTGAGAATATGCAATGGCTTTATAGTTGTTAAACGTTTGGCGTGAGAGCATTTAGGGAAATCATCTTAAGTTGTGACCTTGTATTCTAAATTTGATGCTAAAAACTCTTATTTAATTCTATGCTTATTTCAGTATTATTGATATTGATGTTTGTTTATGATTTTGGATGAATTTTCATTTTACGAAAAAAAATATTATAGGTGGTTAAATTTAAAATCATGTAGGAGTAGTAATATGATTCTAACAACTTTATTTTTCCATCGAGATGTTGTCATATAACCTTATGTCACATGACATATCGGCCTAAAATTTTTACATATGTTTTAATGAAAAATATTTAATAAAAATTACATATACATTACGCTAATTTAATTATCATGATTATTTATGAGGTGTAAATGTTTTTGGATGTGTAAAAAATTGAAATAAAAAAAATTACACCTTAAGAAATTAGATCTCTCTTGGTACTTGATAAATCTGAGATTAAGATGGATTTATGTTAGTATACACTCAAATCATGGACCAACAAATTGATAACAATTTGAGATTTTAGCCATGAAAAAAAATTAAATTACCATTTATATAGCAATATAACATACTTGTTTACTTATTTAGTTGTGGATCCCTTAAGGCCAAAAAAAACCCTTATGAAATTATATTTTTATCATAGAAACATGCAATCCAATTAATAAAAATTGATAAAAACTTTTGAAGCTTTATTATAATTGAATATTGTATATATATTTTTTTAAATGACTGTATTTTATTATGTTTCTTTGTAAAAAAAATAGTAAAACATATATATAATAAATGTGTTTTTATTTAATATGATATTAAAGGAGACACTACACTTTGCAAAAGTGTTTAAATATATGTTGAAATTGACATTAATTAGACAAAGTGGTACTAAAAAAGAAAATTTTAACTTGAGTCAAGTTTTAGATTATGAAAATACAACTTTTTGATGTTGAATCCGTGGACATCTTCGATAACCTTGTCCTTAAGTGAGAGCTCACCCAAAAACTGTAAAAAAGAAAAAAACGAACAACTACATTAGAAAAGACATTTATAAAGAAGGATAATAATGCATATCCATACATGTTGATTGAGGAATTAAATATCCCATAAAAGGATAGAAAAGAAGACCATAGTATTGAAATTTTCCCTTTAACGGTGGTAGCTGTAAATCATTCGGTAGAATAAAAAGACTTCATGAATATGACAACTTTAATTTAGATAAAGAAGTGGTGCTCCATATAAATCTTAGAAATCCAAATATTTTATCTACAACTAGTACAACTAGTCCCCATGGAAACTTCTCAAGAGGGTGGCTTGACTTGACGTTAAAATGAAAACAGGTAAAAATGCAAGATCAAAGATTATTTCTTTATTACTACAAGATCATAAATTTGTATTGATTATGTACTTTATAGATTTTTATGAACGCTCTTGTAGTATCTACAATATGTAACCTTTCTTTTTATTTATTTTTTTATTTTATGAATAAAAAGTTATGGTTTAATAATGTAGCATACATGTCTCTAACGTAGGAATTTATAAGGTTTTATTTACATAGAGATGAAGATGTAAATAAAAGCTTAGAAATTCCTACATTAGAGCCATGTATGCTACATTATTAGTTGGGTTGAGGCTTGATATATTAACCTTTAAAATATATAGAAACTCAACTCGAGTTCAAATGAAACCTTAAAAATTCTCAAATGTCATTTTTAGTCATGACAATGTTAATAATGTGTGATGTCTTTGCAATAAACTCATGTGAAATTTGGAGAAGATAAAAAGAACCAATTCCAATTGGAAAGAGGTAGTAGGGTCTAGGAAAATGTCAGGAGAGCGTTGTGTATGTTGTCTCACTTATTTTATGTGTAATTATGAAATAAGTGTTTTGATAGAACTTTCCTAGTAAGATTTTAAAGTTTTATGTGCATTTTGGTTTCATGGAGCAAGAACCAAAAATAGATGTATTTGTTAGTGGGAATATATTAACATGGTTGTTATATCATTTTTTACCTTAGTAATTCTTGCACCCCTCTACACCCCTTTGTGCACCTCAAAGTGTGTCTAATCGTTCAATTTTGTTTTTTTGGCTTGTATACAGATGTCGTCCTTCAGAAACATGCAAACTACCCATTTGTTTCCCTTTAAAAACAAGTGTATACATCTTAAATCGCTAAAAATTAAAAAAACATGCATGCTCACACATGTGTTTAGGAAATTGTTGGTCATTACCAGTCCAGCTGGGCTTGGTTACACTCAAACCAACTTCCTCAACCAATTGATTCAAATATAAATGCATGACTCAAAGGAGGAAGGGGGGCCATTATGCCAACATTATAGCCCTATGTTGACGGTTTGAATCTAGAGTGCCCAAATCCTTCAACAATCTGTCTCTCCTACCAGAATACCCTATTTCCAAGTGTCCATTCTATCAATATTGAGTGGGGACCCTAATCACTCTTTATTGTCCCTTTTATTTCAGAATGGGAGAGAGCAATGGATTGAATATCTCTTAGTAGTATGGTGTCAATATGTAAATCTCACATACATATGAAAGTTAGGTTAATATTGTAGAAATGTGTCATCAACATAAAGAATACAACTCATCGAAGACATCCTTATCATATAGAGAAGAAAAACTAAGTACCAAAATTCCAAAATCAATCAAAATGGAAAATGACACGACTAGAAGCACCATAAACTTGAGTTACTAGTGCGACTAGTCTATATATTCACCTGCGCATACCCAATACATATTTTTTTTGAAACCTGCATGATTATTAAAATGAGAAGACCACATATTTTTGCAGTGAATTGAAGACTCAAAACATCTCTCTTGGCTCCAAAATTCAAACAGGGACTCCTCACATGCTTGGGAGCATTGAATATCCCCTCTCATCCACTTGGGAAACTAGTTCAAAGGAAGGAGTGTCCACATATGGATATAGATGTTTCTTGTCCTCCATCACTCCTCCATTTGGCATATGAAAGGAAGCCATGGGAATGCATTCCATAAGAGAGAATCAAAGAAAAGTTATGATGTTGGAATTACATTGAGAGATTCACTTTCAATCTACTTCCTACCTCTTGTTCGTATGCACAAACTCCCTTGGTATCTTCCTATAAGAATAAATTGTTTATCCATTGTTGCTTCCTTCATTAAAGAGAAATATTCTCCCTTCATTATTTTAGTTTAGTTTAGTTTTATTATAGTTTGTTTATATTGTGAGTTCTTGGTATACCTAACTCACATCTAACATGGTTTCCTTGGATGCATGTTGCAAGGATAGCAAGGAAGATTACCCACCCTTGAATTATTTTTCTCTTAACAATATTTATGGAAAATACACTCTTATTTTTGTTCATTGCATTTTATATAGGTTTTATTTTTCTAGAAAAATGATTTTGGTTGTTGTGCAGGTGCAACAACTAGAATTCTGGATCCCTCTACCCATAATTTGTTTTATTAGTAGTGTGGATACTGACATCCCATATGCACTAAATAACATGGAATCCTCTAGAAAGATGCATGAATCATGCAGTTGAATTTATCTGTAATCAGTGTGGTAAATCAAAGCAAAATTCCCTTCATTGTAACCGCGTTGTTAGCACAATTTTGGGTTAAGTGGTTGGAAGGGGTCAGGCTAGTGAAATGAAGAGTAAGGTCTGCAAATTTTTTTATATCATATGACCTAGAGGGGTGTTAACGAGGTCTCTAAAGTGTTCTAAAGGGTTTTCTCATAAGTTTGAAATGCAAAATATTGAAAACCCTAAGTTCTAACCTTGCAAATGAGTTTGAAAATCAAAATACGCTTAGGGTTATATGGTGATAGAAATGGAGGGCATGGATGTACAACAAATAAGATAAAAGGTTAAAAATGATTTCGTAAAGGTAAGATTCCTAGTCTAAATAAATTTTTATATTGGCGGAAGAATGTTAACCTGCACGAAAAATCGACCGTCAGATAAATAGGTGGAAGCAGATCAACGGTTGTAAGCCATTTCGTTAACTAAACATGCAAGAATAAAAGAAGTTTACGTATCAACGAAATCCGGTAGGCCTCACATCTTTCAATGGCTAATATTAGATGATGAAATAAATCCATGACGGGGGTTCATTTCGCAATATCAACTTGCACAAGAAAATTGAGTTTTAAAATCTGTGAAATTGCTTAAGGGACCGCATATTTCAATGGTGACAATCTAGAGGAGAATAGATCTACAGAAGAGATTAATTTCATAGATACAACGTGCATGAATAAATAAACTTTATGAATCTGCAAAATCAGGCAAAGTCAAATGGTGGAGATCTAGACGGGTTGTTGATCGACGGTTCAAATTAATTTCCTAATGTGAACTAGAAAGGGGTAAGTTTCGATGGAGATTTGCGAAATCGGGTAGGATATTTATCTTCCATCGGCTTAGATTAAACTCAATCCCTATCTACGGTCAACAATCATTTCACATATTGAATATGCACAAAAAAATGAACTTTCCAAAGATGCGAAATTTGATAGGGACTGCATGATTGGATGGTTGAGATGAAGGAATGATTAAGATCTACGGTTGAACATCATTTCGCAACTCAAAGGTGCAAGGAAGGGTGCAGATCTGATCTGGGAAAAATCTGTTGTCTAAGATCATTTCGCAACCAAAACATGCTCACTCGGAATTTGAAAGGGAATCAATGAAATTGGTTAAGTTAGGAGAATTTCAACAACTTAAATGGATCCGCTTTCAGATCAAAGGTGAATAATCATTTAGGAAAGGGGAAATTGTAGGAGCTGTAAGGGATTTGAATTGGAAGGAAATGTGAGTAAAGATGTAAATAATTGATGATGGAGTTTGATTCAAAGATAGATTAGTGGTTATAATTCAATTCACATCTGTGATTTGCGCGAAGGATAAGGGAGACAACGCTGCAAAGGAGGGAAACGTAGGGCTTAAACTGCCAGAAAGATCGATGACATAGGATGGACAAAAAAGAACTATTCCCACTGCAAAAGTAGCAAGACTGATATGAAGATAAATTTTTTATAAAAGTACAATTCATGTGGAATTAGGGAATTAGTTTATTATGTGCATTGGAAAATGAAAGATAAGGACTATGTGGAAGTGGCCAACTCATACAGAATCTTGGAGCCACTTGTGAAACTACCACGAAACTACCAGGTAGTCTCCATTGAAAGTATTTAAATGGCTCAAGTTGAAGAAGTAGAAAACCTTAACTTAGAGTATCAGAAAATTGAGGAGTTGTTTGAAGACAAAGATGCAGAAGCATTTGATACTATAATACTTAATGTACCTATTGATGTTGTTAAAAAAAAGTTAAAACTTCTTAAGGACCAGGGAACATAGATTCACAATGTCTACTAGTCATTTTACCATTATTTTTTTATTGACCAAACCCTAAACTTCCCTGAATTCGTTGACTTGTGTGCCATTAATTACTCCTCCTCTAAAAGAATAATTATGGATGCCACTAGTTTAAAAAATACTTTGTCTTAATCCTCTCATCGTTAGAAATACCTTATCAGTTCCTGCCGAGTTCACCCTAAATTCCAGAGAATAAAATGAGGAGTCCATAGCTAATTATTTTAGAGAGTCCACAATAGAAAATAAACATGATTTCTTCAAGAGTTGTTTCAAACCTGATGTTCAGTTACAAAATGAACCATTTCCTATTGATGCTAACTTTTTAATGAATAAAATCAGTGTAGTATAACCTTGATGAGTCGGTTTTTAGGGTTAGATACAAACAAGTACGTCACTGAACCCCTTATGAGCCTATTGTTTACTCTAAGTACTTGTTAAGTTGAGTCTGAAGAGTCTAGTGAGTTAGTGGAGTCTTCATGCCCTAAATTTGATGAATTCTTGGCTAAGAATATTCATTCTCAGCTAATGGATTTTCACAAGACTAAAAGTTTCATATTTCAATCCTACTTGTTGAAAATGTTTTTTTCACTCAATGAGGAAAACCTATAGCTCCCTGAGATGGTGCATACAAAGGAAATGAATAGGGACTACAACAAGTTTATGAATTTCCTCATGTCTGAAGTGTACAATACTATTTTTTAAAAGACGTTACCTAGGGTATTTCCAAAAAGGAAAGACATATTGTAGTTTTCTATAGAAAAAAGAATTGGTGATTGGTTTCTTTTTTAACAAGGAACAATAATCAGGTTGTATGGCTTTTTGATCAGCCTTATTTATTACCTGCACTTCTGACTCCTAGAGTGTTTTCTATGGAATTGATCAGGGATATATTAGTAGTGGAGACTGAACATTTTTTCAATTTTGAGAAGCCCTTCGAGATCAGATTTCCATGGGATGTAGGCCCATTTATCATAAAAACAAAACTAACCTCTGAATGATTGAAAGTTTGCTAAAAGATATGGGGTTTCTGATAGAATCTACTATAAACTATGACCTGCATCACATTATATCAATCAAAATATAGGTTAAGAAAAAGAATCCCTTTGAGCATTTTGAAGTTGCAGTATTACCAGAGTCTACAAGTTGGTTAGATTATTCCCATGAGACTCAAAGGGATACTGATATGCATGAATATTCTACTTCCTCTGTAAGGGAAGTCACTTCACCACAGCCTATCACCTCCAACTTGGTCCCAGTAGCTGATAAAATAACACCTAGTGCTAGCTACTCTAAGAGAAACAACAAAAGGGATTTCTCAAATGCTATGGATACATAAGAGGAGGACACAACCAAGACTCCAAAGAAGTAGAAAGTGGAATAAGGACAACTGGTCCAAGTGATAGAAGGAAAAGGTAATAAAAAGAAATAGATGAAAGTGATAGGGCATTCCTTTGAAGTAAAAGAATATGCATTTGCTGATACACCAACTAATTGTATCTCTCAGTTCAATACTAGGTCAGAATTGTTAGATAAGTACAAGGAGAATAAGGATATAGATTTAGAGGAATATTTGAATTTGTATGTATAAGTAAGGAAAATTATATAGTCAGGATGTATCTCTTGTCATTGTTATATATTATTCTCAGGATACTTTAAATTTGTCCCTAACAACCAAGAACAGGGTTGCTGAAATGAAAAGGAATTTAGAGAACATCCCCATCCCTGATATGATACATATGCATAAACAAAATGGGGACATTCTTTTTATTAATCTGTTAAAATATACATTGAAACTATGAATATTGCAGACCAACAAGAGAAAATTTGAGAATTAACTTAGACAGGAGAAGGTGGAGAACAGATCCCACAAAGTACATATAAAGAAATTGTGACAGATTTGTTGGCTACTGAGAGCCAAGCAGATAAAGGAGAAGGAATACAAAAATTACTGAATGTAAAGGAGAATTACATTCAACTGTTAAAAAAGAAGTTGAAGATACCTTCTACTCAGCTAATAGAAGCATCTGAATTGGTTGAGCTTGAGAAGGAAAAAGAAGGCTTGAATGGCGAATTGACAGATTGGAAGGACAAATTATTGAAGTATGCAAAAAACGAGAAACAATGGAAGAAAGACATGACTCTTGTAGTAGAAAGTGAGAAGACTCTCACAGTAAAATTTGATGAGTTGGAAAAGAAATTGTAGAAGAAAGAGAAGGAGCTACAAGAGAAGGATAAAGATATTGAATGTAGAATTATTCCTCCTTCTACTGAATCTAGTGAACAAACTATTGTCTAGGCTATTTCACAGGTTATCCTTAAAGAGTTAGATCTAACTAGATTAAAAAACCTAAATAAAAACCTAGAAAGTTTGGCATTGAAAAGGGAACAAGAGAGAAAGGCTTGGGAATCCAAATTCCAAGAATTAGAAACCATGAATGACAAATTAATGAAACAGTTCATAGGTCAACCATCAGTGTAGGGAGCAAAGCATATTATTTGGGATGCCATTATAGCATAAACAAGTAAGTTGAGACCTTATCTTGACTATGTTTTAGAAACAAAGGTTGTGATTTAGTCATCTAGACAGATTGTGACAGCAACAAAAGAGAAATTAAATAAGAATACAATTGATTATTTTAATAATGCCATAAACGTATTGAATGGTTTAATAGAGGATAATTTGAAGACTGCAAATATTAAGGATCGAATATTTATCATAACTTGGGACAGAAAAGTAGTGAACAAGTATCAACATTTGGACACGTTCCAAGCAAAAATTAACATCATGGCACATCAATTAAATCTTTTTAGAGACATGTTTGATCCTCTATTAAATAAAGGACTCCCATTATTTTGGGAGAAAAAGGTACTATGCTGGCTCAAAAAGAGTATCAAGACAAGTTAATGCAATGCAGATTCATTCACACATTTTTTGCTGATATGAACCAATCATTATCTGGAAAAATGATTGTAGACAAGCTGGCAAACAGATTTGAAATGTTTTTTTCTTTTAAGGAAGCATGTGCACACTTGAAAAATTATTCATACAAGGATCATGTGGAATTGTGCATGTTATCAAAGGAGATGTCCACATTGGAATTTCCATTTGCAGACCAATGGAAGACAGTGAAAAAATTTGGAAGGACCAAGTACATGTTGCATGGTTGAATACATAGAAGATTGTGGAGAATTTGCTGTCAAAGAATAGTTATTAGGCATTTAGTTTACTTTATAGAATCAGTTAGTAGTTAATAAGTGTCGAATGACACATGTAAAGGAAGTTATGCCTATTTTTAGCAATTTGTTTTATTTAAGCTCATGGAGAAATGTTATAAGAACCACTGACTGTAATGAAAAAAGGCTTGGAACCCATGAGAGCTGAGTTATGTAATTTGAGACTTTTTTTTAATAAATCAAAGACTTTTCTTCAAACATTCATGTGTTGTTCATGATTATAGTCTATTTTTTATTTCTTATTGTGAATGTTTTCTTGTTATTACGTTTCATTATGTATTCCTTCATGTCTGAAATGAGTGTTTAACGGTTCATAATTCATATGTATGATGCTCTGACTATTATTTCCGTATATTCACCAAGATTTTCCACTAAAGTTAGCACTGGATTCATCTCTAATAGATTCCCATGTTAATGGAATGTTCATTATCTCTTCTTTTACACCATACTAAATAATTTTGACTGTNATGCAAACAACATTGTGATATATATATATATATATATATATATATATATATATATATATATATATATTGACTCCATAGCCCAACATTTACTTGCCCTGTTTCAACCAACAATACAATCTGATTTTTATTTTATTTACATATATGGCCTTGTTAAACAACCATTGAGAGATCCCTCTATGGAGAGAAAGAATCCATATTCATTTTTTAAATCTTGGTTTTGTGGTTACATTGAGATTTCCTTTTTACAACCTAAGGTATATTTTGAGTGATAAAACACACTATTAGCATGACTATGGGTCCAATAATTGTGAGACAATGTATTTTATTTACTTTTTATCTTTGTTTCACAATCATCTATAGTTTCAAGTACTTCATAATGAACCAAAAAGTATAACTCACATGCAGGTTCATTTTCTTTAGTAATTACATAACTTATCCCAAGATAGATAGTAAAGGACTGAATTCTTGAAATCTTTTTAGGTGAAAAGACTTTGAGGCCTTCAATAGGCCTCTTAGTACTCACTACTGGATGGATGATTATGCTTGCCATCTCATTGGAATTGTTAGTCTAGAAAATTAGATTTAACTACCTTTAGTTATAAATATTTTGCTTTTTTCTTATTTCTTTGTTTTATGCAAGATAGTTTAGTTCACTTTCTGACACAAGAAAATGACCTAAAGACTCCTTTACTCAAAGTATGCTCTCTTCCTTGCACTCCTAGTGATATCGTTAAATAATAAAAGGGTGCTAGGTTTGAAATACCTCCTTTGCACAATTTTACTTCATTAAAGCATCTTGTGTAGTTGTTATTTTCTTAGAGTGGATGCCAATTTATATTTACTTTATGATATTTTAGTTATTTGCAATTTTCAATTCCATTTGATTTTCAAACATGTCTATGATTTCAACTTAAGCACACACTGAAGACCTAAATAATCTTTCGCATCTAGTATGCTCTCCATCTTGCACTATTAGTTATATGGATGGACTAGAATGATATGAAAGTTTGAAAAACCTCTCTCACATTACTTAATCAAATTTAGACCTTTTAAAATCAACATTGAACTTGTAATTCTGAAACCAACTAAATACCTCCATAGGAGGTCACAAAATAACAATTTAGTTAGTTTAGGATTGAATGGTTTATGTATCCAAATAATTCCCACAAATTTTCTACATTATTGGAACATATAATGGTCGACTTATAGGGAACTTTAAATCCTACTATCAGCAAGTGTCAAAAGACAAACTAGACAAGAAGGAACGATGCCAAAGGACATGGAATTCAAGTCATAGTTGTATTTGATTTCCACAAAGAGTCACTTATAATTTTATGAATAAAAAACTTTGTCTCTCGATGCCAAATCACTAATCCACACTTGACATGGGAATCTTAGTGGTCAAAACATAGGATATCACTAGGGAGTCAATTATGGGTGCAATTCAATATTGAGTCAGATAATGTTATTTTTTCAAAATGTTTCCATCCCTTTCATAACACATCCCCAACATGATTACTTGATAACTAAATCTAACATACTTTCACTAGCCAATTTCAAGGATCATCACCATCGATGGGTGAGATTTTGGAAGGCCAATTGAATTTTGAGAGGAAAAGACATTATGTCATATAGGGAATTCACATTTAATTTATTTTTATGTACAAGATCACCTAACTCATATTTAAAAATAACCAACTCATGGACTACTTACACAAAAGACTCAGGCACCTATCACCCACTTTGAACCATATTGTGTTTGTTGGGGTTGGTATTTTTTGCATTTGTTCATTTGTGTTTATAACAATTTATCATCACTCTCACTTGATCACATATACCACCAACATAGTGAAACAAAGATATATGAGGCAACATCTCATTATATAAGGAATTTATCCTCTCCAAAGACATGTTTTCCTACTCTCTCCACATGGAACACATGGGAAATAATCTATATAGGGATAATCCTAGGCATCATTGTTAATATTAGATAAGAAATAACACTACTTGTTTAACTCTCCTATTTCTCCCCCTCAAGGAGATCATACAACTCCCTTTACCTTTCCACCTCATGCTGAGAGATAGTACTTCATATCCACCTCTTGGATAGAATACTCCCTCATCTTCTACACCTCAAGGAGGAAACACACCACTATTATTGCTAATCTCACTTGTAATGTCCCCAACCCTCCGACCGGCGAAGAGGATGTTACTATACATCAAATCATTCACAGATCTAGCCCCATGAACATGAACATACATATACATATAATGCTGAAGCATGATACTTTAAATCATAAAACATATCACGACGCATAACCATTCATTATACACAACGAAAGGAAAACATATCAATCAACACTTCATGCATATACCGATAAGCATTTAACATGTATATCAACATTCATTAACATTAAATATGATTGCAGACACAAGTTAGGTAAGGACACTTATCTTATAAAGAGCTTGTTTCGCAACCAGCTACGTCGCTGCAACGTTCCACCCAACCGTAGGATCATGTGCTCTTTAATCTCTCAGCAACGCTGCCACCCCTGAGCCGGGCATGATTCCCTAAGGAATAGGAACTAAACAGACTTACACATAGCCATGGATAACAACACCAAAAGAGTTCATAGTTCAGCCAAGCCAACACAGTTGGGTTTATCAGGCAAACAATGGATCAACTAAGCCAACAAAGTTGGGTTTATCAGGCCATCCAGGAGCTGGGAAAGGCTAATGCTAAGCTAGTGAGCTCATTGAAGAGCTATAGAAAACAACACCAGAACCAGTCTGGCTTCTAGAACACCCACACACACCCAACACAAAGATATCAGCCCTTTCTCTACAATGCAATCCCTCAGACCTCGATCTCCCTTCCAGTGCTATTTAGGGGTTGTGGAGAAGGAAGCCAGCTTAATGGCTCTATCTATGTGGTTCTCAGACCACCAGGTTTCTCAAGCATCTCAGGCCCTCATTCACCACTCCAATGCAGTTCGAGGACAAAACCACTACATGCAAACAGCCCAACAGCTATTCAAGCTTTTACAGGGTGGAAAATACAGTTGACCAGAACATAGGTACTCACAACAATATTCAATCCATACCACCATGAAAAGGAAAGACACAGCCAAACAAATCATGGCAATGATAGCCCACGATCAACTCTGAGCCCACAGCACACAAATCTCACTGCAGTCGTTGGGAAAACTTGTACAGACCGGGAATGGAATAGGTTCTGACTTCCAACTCTGCATGAGAGATAGAACACAACCCTTAGAACTATGGATGTGATTACAAACACAATTTCAATGATGGGAAGAATAGAACATTAAGAAATCTTCTAATGGTGGAAAAAGACACATTCTCTGCGTGATCAGAGGAGAGAGAAAATCCACCAACCCTCGAATTCATGAGGCAAAGGAGAACTATCTTCTATGTGAACGGGGAAGAAAACCCACTGAATAGAAATCCTAAGAGAGAAGGTGAACCCCCAACAATGGAATGTGGATTCCTTTAACTCCCTCAAGTGAAGGAACTAAACAAGCTCACGATCGGGGTAGTGGATAGGGCAACAGACGTGTCATGGAGAGAGAGTGAGTAGGCGTGGGTGTGGTCTTTTTTCCAAGAAATTCACTGTCCCAACTAACCAATAGAAAACCAAGGTGGTGGGAGTAAAAGAGAGAGGTGACATGTGGCTCTTCCCCATGAATCAAAGTTCAACATTCCCCCCTTCCTTATCCTTCGGAATCATGCCCCTTCTCAATTTAGTTGTCGTGAACATAGCTGGTTGGGTTATTTAATTAAAATATGTGTTTACATGATGCCACAATTAAATATATGCCGTACGTCCCGATATACCATCAGTGACCATTCCCAAAACAGAAACAAAACATAACCAAATCCATGGTGGGGCCTTGGCCTTTAGCTCCGCACCAAGATTATTTACAATATATGCAAGCAGGGTTAAAACTGGGGTATTACATTCTCCTCCCCCTTCAATAGCACTATCCTTAGTGCTTTACAAAATTTGAACAAAATGCTACACCGGTACCGCCTCAGTGTTCCATAGGATTGAAAAAAAATGGATGTGCTAATTGCACGACATCCTCCAACTCCCACGTAGCCTCTTCAGGTCCGTAGTGCTCCCATTGCACCTTTACCTACCCTATGGATCGATTCTGGAGCATTGTGACCTTCCTATCGAGGATGAGCATTGGATCGATTTGGAACTCTCCCTCGAGTTACACCTGAATCACATCCCAATTTATCACATGGTTAGTATCATGTACATATTTCTTAAGCAAATAAACATGAAAAACATTATGAACTCTAGTACTAGCAGGCAATGCAAGTATATATGCAACAGGCCCTATTCTTTCAAGCACTTCAAACGACCCACAATATCTAGGTGACAACTTGGCACAACTTCCAAGCTTCAAGGAACATTTCTTTGCTTTCACTCTAAGGTAAACATGATCCCCAACGCTGAACTCTCTGTTAACCCTATGCTTATCTGCATAGATTTTCTGTCTGTCCTGTCCTGCTTTCAGATTCTGTCTAATCTTTACAACATCTTGCTCCATTTCCTTGAGCAATTCTGGTCCAAGCACCACTCTGTTCACTGGGTTGTCCCAAGTCACTTGTTCCTGCACCTTCTGCCATACAAATATTCATTATACGGACTCATCCCCAAGGATGCCTGATGTCCATTATTGTAAGAAAAATCTACCAAGTGTAAGTAATCTTCCCATTTGGTTGGTTTTTCCATCACATACATGTGAAACATATCTTCAAGCACTTGATTAACTCTTTCTGTCTGCCCATCTGTCTGAGGATGGTATGCAGTGCCGAAGTTTAACTTTGTACCCAAATTTGCAAACAACCCCTTCCAAAAATTGGAAGTGAACTTGACATCTCTGTCAGAAACTATTGCCTTTGGCAATCCATGCAATTTTAAAATATCCCTCATGAAAATATTTGCAATGTCATCAGTCTTATACGTAGACTTCACTGGTATAAAATGTGCTGCCTTTGTCAACTTGTCTACTACAACCATGATGGAATCTTGTTGTCTCCAATTCATCGGCAATCCTGTAATAAAATCCATGGAAATAACTTCCCATTTCCATTCTAGAATTGGCAAAGGCTGCAACTAACCTGCTGGATGTTGATGCTCAACCTTTACCTATTGACATTTCATGCACCTTGAAATGTATTAAGCCATGTACTTTTTCATACCTGGCCAAAAGTACTGGCTTTTAGTTGTAGCAATTGTCTTTTGATATCCTGGGTGACCAGAATATGGAGCTTGATGGATTTCATCCATAACAATTTTCCTCAAATCTGCTACTTTCGGAATATAAATTCTGCCTTTAAAAGTGAGAAGTCCATCTTCTTCCAATTTATATCCCTCATACCTCTTCTCAAGACTTTTCTACTGCAATTTGTCTTTTACCTGCTCATACAATTCATCTCTGGCAACATGATTTGTAATCTGTTGCCTAAAATATGATTGGCAAATACTTAGAGATGCCACATACATTTCCTGTACCTTCTGACTGAGTGCATCAGCTACCTTGTTTTCTTTTCCCTTTATGTGCTTGATTTTGAAATCAAACTCAGATAACAATTCCATCCATCTCGCTTGCCTAGCATTCAGAGTAGGCTGATAAAACAAATACTTTAGTTCACAATGATCTGTTCTAAGCTCAAATCTTCTACCCATCAGGTAATGTCTCCACATCTTGAGAGCATGTACTATGGCTGGAAGATCTAGATCATGAGTGGCATAGTTATTCTCATGCTCCTTCATCTTTCTTGACTCATAACATATCACGTGTTTGTCCTGCATAAGGACTCCTCCAAGCCCTTGTTCGCATGCATTGGTGCATACCACAAAATCTTTTTCTGGGTCTGCAACTTTCAATGCTAGTGCACTGGTGAGAAGGTTCTTCAACCACTAGAAGATTTCTTCACACTTCAAATTCCATTCGAACTTCATCCCCTTCTTTTGCAAAGAAGTGATGGCATGTGCCACCCTGGAAAATCCTTCAATGAATCTCCTATAGTATCCTGCAAGTCCCATAAAAGACCTTACATCCGTCACATTTCTTGTAGTAGGCCAATTCATAATGGCTTCAATCTTCTCAGGGTCTATTGATATACCCTCTTTTGAGATAATGTGACCCAAATACTAAATTCTATCCCTGTAGAAGTCACACTTGCTCAGCTTTGCATACAGCTGATGTTCCCTGAGCACTTGCAATGTCAATCTCAAATGCTCCTCATGCTCTTCCTCGTTCTTAGAATAAACAAGAATGTCATCAGGAAAACAAGAACAAACTTGTCCAAATACTTACTGAAGACACTGTTCATAAGGCACATAAATGTAGCTGGCGCATTTGTGAGACCAAACGATACCACTAAAAACTCATAATGTCCATACCTTGTCCTAAAGGCTATCTTATGAATGTCTTCATCCTTGATTCTCACCTGATGGTAACCAGACCTCAAGTCAATCTTGGAAAATACCTTTTCTCCTCTCATTTGATCAAAGAGGTCATCAATCTTGGGTAAAGGATATTTATTCTTCATAGTAACCTTGTTCAACTGTCTGTAATCAATACATAACCTGAGTGTACCATATTTCTTCTTTATAAACAGAACCGGTGCTCCCCAAGGAGACACACTCGGTCGGATATACTTCTTTTCCAACAACTCTTGCAGTTCCATCTTCAATTCTAGCATCTACGGTGTACTTATTCTGTAGGGTGTCTTGGACACTGGTGTTTCTCTTGGCACAAGTTCAATTGTGAAATCAATTTCCTTCTTTGGAGGAAGCCCTGGGATCTCATCGGGAAAAACATCCTTGAATTCCTGTAACACTTGACAGTCCTCCATCCTAGGAGTTTCTTCTCCTGTTGGTTCCAGAATATGAGCTGCATACAACTGGCAGCCTTTCCTACAGAACTTGTTCATTTGCATTGCTGAAACTTGCCTTACTAAAATTACTTTCAAAATACCTTTCACAACTACTGGGTTTCCTTCTTCATCCATGCATTCAAAAGTCTTGTTATAATAGTCAATCTTCACTCGATGGGCTTCTAACCAATCCATTCCAATGAGAACATCATAGGAACCAAGCAGTAGAGCATTCAGATCTACACAAGTGTTCAATCCATTCATGAACAATGGACATTTCTCTCCCATGTCACTAAATTTTCTCTTAGTCCTAGTGGATAGCTGAACTAACCAAGATTTTCTATGCTTTACCTTCTTAAAAGTACAACTCTCCACTACCCTAGGAGTGATATAACTGTGAGTAGAACTAGGGTCAATCAAAATAGAAACAGATTGTTCAACAATCTTACCTGCAACTTCAACCACAATTGACTGATGATATTCCTATTGGTCCTCCAGTGCTGCATAAATTCTAGGGATTGCTCTAGCTACCTGACCCATTGTTTCTACTCCCTAAATGTTATAAGCCGGTCTTGCACTTTCATTCTCATGTGGACAATATCTGCACAAGTGAGGTCCTTCACATTTCCAACATTTGAGTGGACCTTTATTCTATTGTGGCTCTTTAGGCTATCCACCTATCACTCCAACGGGATTATTCACAGCTTGGGATGGCTGCTTCTACTGATTCCTGAATCTAGAAGGTTTGAAACCTTTCTTTCTTTGGTCAAACTTTTCATTCTTCTTGTCCTTCCATGCCTTACGGTAATCAAGTTTAACTTTGCTATGCTCATAGCAATATTTAGCCTTTCTTATTGCTTCTTCAAGAGTTCTTGGCTCATAGAACTCAATTCTATCTTTGTAGGCTTGATGAAATCCACTTAGAAACCGCTGGATATTTACTTTTTCATCTCTGATGTACCAGACATACCTCAACAATTCCAAGAATTTATTTGCATATTCATCCATGGTCTGCAGTCTCAATCTCAGCTCATGGATCTCCTTGATCTTGTCATCATAATACCTGTCAGAAAGGCATTTATGCCTGAAATACTTCTTGAACTGTTTCCATTACAATTTCCTTTCACTGATCTTATTTACCTGCTTGAAGTTTTCCCACCAAATGGATGCCCTTCCATTCAGATTGAATATGGCAACTCATGCCTTCATGTTTCCTGAATAACCCTGCACTTGAAAGTACTTCTTGATCCCAAGAAGCCAAGCTTTAGCTTCTTGTCGCGTCTTTATCTCACCATCAAATGTAGGAGGTTTAGCTTTCCTAAATTCATCTCGAGAGCGATCCCTATGGTTCCTTCTTCTTTTCCTTTTATGAGAAGATGAACTTATACCTCCACTGGATTCCTTAAAGTCAGATGATCCACTAGAAGTACTTCTTCTTCTCCTAGTGCTGCTCTTACTGCCTTCTAGTCTTAATGTACCTCGTCCAGAATCTATCTTTTTCTGTAAATCTGTCAAACTATGCAATATGGCAGCGTTCAACTGATGCTGCTCTTCTTGGGCTTTAACCAAGCTTCTCATGGTGGTAGCAACCTCGGACGGTGTCCCCTGGAATCTCCTTCCATTAGACTCTATGTCCTCATTTCCATTATGGACATTTTCTCCAATGGCATCTTCTGCTCGCTCGTAAGAATCCTGAGCATTATACCCATTATGGGTTCTCATGATTGAACCACCTGTTGCTTCACCACACTGTTCTTTCTAGAGTACTGCTCTTGGAAATTATCTATAGTTTTGAAAATGTGTTAGTAGCAAACTATTATATGCATACATTAATATAAATCAAAACTACTTACCTTTTCTTTTGGAAATTTCATAAAACAACAATTATGCTAAAACATAGAATTTTCCCTCTTTCTTTTCAGCCCTGTGACCATTGATAATCTACTTAAATCCGCTAAAAACTAGCTGAAAATTTTTTGAAAAATTGTTGAGGAATCCCTTTGAAAAACCAAAATTTCCTTAGGACCTAATCGGACCTCATCCCAGCTATTCTTCCGATTCCACGGTGGTAAAAAAAACTACACCTCCAATTAGCATTGGCAAGGAAATTGTTTGTTCATCAGCAATTTGTTTTTGTATTCCTTTCCGACTTTTTGGCGGGTAAAATGACTAAAATCCTGTTCTATATTGGTGACCAAACCATCTGTCGATCGGGTGCATAGTCATTTGAGCAGCTGCAACCGTGGAAAATGACCTTCCTACCATTTCCGCGGGTGAACCGACTGAGCGTCTGATCAATGATCCGATCATTAACAATTTTTCGATGCCTTTTTACTCCTCAAGTTAGGTTTCTTCCCTGGTAACTCCCTGGTGTGTCAATGATTCATTGGTCTATTCCCTTCCACTGTATCAGTCCTTAATCATCTATCGTTCGGAATTTCATCGGTGCTAGAATGGGTTAACTTGTTGCATCGGCGACTGGGTGCCCTACATACCGTATGGTTAATCATCAAGCCTTCCACAATGGAAATCCACAATCAAACTAAATCTTCTGCAATTCCTGACTTTGTCGATGGTCAGAGCCTCTAGAAGCTGCGGCATCGACGCTTGGAGGCACTCCTCGTCAGGCGGTTAGTCTCTTCAATCTCCGCAATGGCGGATGCTTCAACAAACTTCATCGGCGACCGCATCCTTTGAGTATCGACAATGTGATCAGCTAACCATTGTCGATGGCTGATGCTTCAAGGACTTAGAAAAATTTTCAATTTTTCTCTTTAGTCTTCCTTTTCACCGCTTTGATCGGCTCAACTATCTCCTATTCATCGGCGAAATAGTTCATTTAGTAGTTGCAACTGTAGGTTATCATCTTCGATCTTTTTTCGATCGGCGGCCGAACCTGCTAATGAATTTCGATCGGAAAACTAAGGCATAACCCCATCGGCATCGACAGTTGAAACTCTTCTCGTCAAAAGACTAGTGCCCTAGGCTTCCGTAATGGTGGGTGCATAAACCACTATCTTCTTCCAATGACCGATGTTTTCATCACTTGGAATTTTTTTTGAACTTTCTTTACTCTGTCAGCAGTCGGTGGCTCTATCTGTTGGAAAGATAGTCCTCCAGCTATCTGCAACGGTGGGTCTACAATCCCTTGATCCCTTTCGTTGTTCATCGATGATGAATACCACTAACATGCTTCGATGACCGATGAAGTCAACACTTACAAAATTTTGGAACTTATGCACCTTCAGCAGTCGGATCAACTAATATCCGATGATGATTTCAACACTTAAACAAAAATTTCGAAACTTTCTTCTTCTGTTGGCGGTTGGAACCACTAGTACTGTTGCATCAATGTTTTAGTCCCCAAGGTAGCCGCAATGGTGGCAACGCATTCAACTAACTCTTGCTGATGTTCATCGGTAGTTTCCCCATCTAACCATCGGTGATGAGAACAACTATCTTCCACCGATCATCGATGGTCTGACTTAGGAAAATTTTGAAAGCTTTTTCGGTTACCTTCCATCGAGTGGCCTTCCCACTAAGTGCCTACTACATCGGAAGATCTTGTCACTGAGTCTTCCGATGGGCCGATAGTTATAGCACTTAGAAATTTTTCTAAGTTTTCCTGCCATAATTTTCTGATTGCTACTGGACAGAAGGCAACTTGCCTCTGCTATCTGATCTGTCATGGCCCATTTAGGCCCATTCTGCAACCAGGGCTCTGATACCACACTATAATGTCCTTGAACTTCCGACCGGCGAAGAGGACGCTACTATACATCAAATCATCCATAGATCTATCCCCATGAACATGAACATACATATACATATAATGCTGAAGCATGATACTTTAAATCATAAAACATAACATGAAACATAACCATTCATTATACACAATGGAAGCAAAACATATCAATCAACACTTCATGCATATACCGATCAGCATTTAACATGTATATCGGCTTTCATTAACATTAAATATGATTGCATACACATGTTATGTAAGGATACTTATCTTATAAAGAGCTTGTTTCGTAACCGGCTACGTCGCTACAACATTCCACCCAACCGTAGGATCGCGTTCTCTTTAATCTCTTGGCAATGATGCCATCCTCAAGCCGGGCATGATTCCCCAAGGAATAAGGAACTAAATAGAATTACACATAGCCATGGATAACAACACCACAAGGTTACATAGTTCAGCCAAGCCAACATAGTTGGGTTTATCAGGCGAACAATGGATCAGCCAAGCCAACAAAGTTGGGTTTACCAGGCCATCCAAAAGCTAGGAAAGGCTAATGTTAAGCTGGTGAGCTCATTGAAGAGCTACAGACACCAACACCAGAACTAGTCTGGCTTCTAGAACACCCACACACACCCAACACAAGGAAATCAACCCTTTCTCTGCAACGCAGTCCCTCAGACCCTGATCTCCCTTCCAGTGCTATTCAGGGGTTGTGGATAAGGAAGCTATCTCAGTGGCTCTATCTGTGTGGTTCTTAGTCCACCATGTTTCTCAAGCATCTCAGGCCCTCATTCACCACTCCAATGTAGTCTGAGGACAAAACCACTGCATGCAAGCAGCCCAATAGCTATTCAATATTTTACAGGGGGGGGAAATACAGTTGACTAGAACGCAGGTACTCACAGCAATATTCAACTAATACCACCATAAAAAGGAAAGAAACAGCCAAACAAATCATGATAAAGATAGCCCACGATCAAATCTGAGCCCACAGTGCACAAATCTCACTACAGTCGTTGGGAAAACTTGTACAGACCAAGAATGGAATAGGTTCCGACTTCCAACTCTGTGTGAGAGACAGAACACAACCCACAGAACTATGGATGTGATTACAAAAAGAATTTCAACAATGGGAAGAACATAACATTAATAAATCTGCCAATGGTGGAAAAAGACACACTCTTTGCGTGATCAGAGGAGAGAAACAATCCACCAACCCTCGAATTCGTGAGGTAGAGGAGAACTATCTTCTGCATGAATGGGGAAGAAAACCCACTGACTAGAAATCTTGAGAGAGAAGGAAAACCCCCAATAATGGAATGTGGATTCCTTTAACTCCCTCACGTGAAGGAATTGAACAGGCTCACGATCAAGGTAGTGGACAGGCCAACAGACGTGTCGTGGAGAGAGAGTGAGTAGGCATGGGTGTGGTATTTTTGCCAACCAATTCACTGTCCCAACTAACCAACAAAAAACCAAGGTGGTGGGAGTAAAAGAGAGAGGTGACATGTGGCTATTCCCCATGACTCAAAGTTCAACATTTCCCCCTTCCTTATCCTTCGGAATCATGCCCCTTCTCAATTTAGTTGCCGCAAACATAGCTGGTTGGGTTATTTAATTAAAATGTGTGTTTACATGATGCCACAATTAACTATATGTCGTATGTCCCGATATACCATCAGTGACCATTTACAGAATAGAAACAAAACATAACCAAATCCATGGTGGGGCCTTGGCCTTTAGCTCTGTACCAAGATTATTTACAATATATGCAAGCAGGGTTAAAACCAGGGCATTACACTCATCTCCTACAGGGTTCAATACACTTAAAACCATGGGTGGACTAACCCCTAATACAAATAGGTCTCTCATGGTGAGCCTAAATATAATTAAGTTAGATAAACCGATTGAAGACCCCATTTATCATTATCCAACCTAGCCAAACATTCCTTTAAGATTCCCTCAGATATCCCAAAATTTGAGGGAAAATAGGTAGATGACCCAACAAACCATATCATGTAATTCCACCTTTGGTTTTATTCAAAAAACATCGTTGATGACCCAATTCATATTCATCTCTTCCAGATAACCCTTACAGGAAAAATAGCTATGCGGTATGTCAATATACCATTGGATACTTATTCCACATTTGAATCAATCACCACTATCTTCCTCACCTATTTTCAGCTACCCATATGCCATGACCTAGGGATTAAAATCCTCATGTAATTTTGGCAAAACATTTCCACCCATATCATTGATCACATCCATGAATGGTGTAGGCATTGAAAATTGTGCAAAATAGACATACATCCTTAATTTATATTGGATTGGTTCTTGAAATAAATTCAACCTATGATTATAAAATATGTGGAGACCACATTTCCAAAAATAGAAGAAGAGGCAATCTTGGAGGCCCAACATTTCAATCTAATTTATGCACAATCTGGGTATTTTTATACCATCCTTCTAGATTTCCCTCAGCATTGTTCTCTAAACCCAACACCTTCGAGAACATCACATTCACTTGATGGGATTATTGGGACTACTTCCCACCAGGTAAATGCTCCCCATCTATCCACTTTTGAACCACTCAATATGGCATAGTAGTACCCACCAACGCCACCTACATCAGTGATGCCTGTAACTATACCAACTCTTCATTTTGGGAAATTATCTTATGGAACCTATATTCTTAACTAATTGAGAACTAGACAAGAACCTTATATACCACCACTACAGATGGCACCATCCACTCTTACATTGACATCATGCAGAGCACCTAACACATATCTTCTTACAATTGGATACAATCCATATCTCCCATTTCCTAGTCCAAATGGGGGTGAATTTAGTAAAACCTTCTCCTATGCAAAAAAATCAGATATTTGAGTAGTTGAACACAGTTAACCCTATAAAACCCTTAACACCGAGGGATCAAGAAAGGAAAAAATGGGCAAAACCAACAATGACCTAAGGAGTATAAGGAAGACCAATAATGACCTAACTTACACTCCATGTACTCACTTTGGGAATCCCTCTATGGTATCTAACATTACCATACCTAGATAGGGGTTTCAAGCCATTATCCCATTATGAGTTCATCCCAGTGTCACCTGCAGGTGCACAATTCAAACCTCCCAAGGAAGCAACATCTGTTGTATCCATCGATATACCATAAGGACCTACAACTGAGAAAAAATCACATGTGACCCAACCATCATTGAAAATAACTAAACCTAATGCTAAGGGCACAAAACAACCCAAGTTGAAAGACCTAGTAGTATCATGTACTACTCATGCACCTTATGTCAACCTAGTATGTGCTTTGTGTGGGAAACAAGGAAATCCTATGAGCCCATTCTCTACCTTGTCAAAGCTTAGGAACTTGCTCAATACCTCTGTTAGTTTCACACACACCATAGGGGGCATGAAAACTTCATCAATTGTTCCCAACACTAAGAAGAATACCAAGTCTTTGCACACTAACCATGGATGCACAATATGCTCTTAGTTTTGGAATTACACATATCATTGTAACATTATCCTCTAATTTTGAGATGCATTTGCAACTACTCACCTCACAAATCATGTGGTCAAAGGACCGCCACCTAAGCATTTAGAAATCACCTCCATCAAATTTTCCATTACATCAGTGGCAATGTTAGGCACACCACAATAGGAGGAATAAAAATAATCTCTGTGAACGTTAGTAGTACAAATTCAAGGGTTTTCATCAAGTGAGAAACATACCCATAATATCCCTATCAGAACTAAAATGTTCATATTTAACTGCCCCACTCGACCCCTGATCCCAGTGCATGAGATTAATTACATCAAATCCACTCATCCATGTAGATCATGTGGAAAATTGATGCACTAATCATTCTAGTTCCCCATCTTGCACATATAATTAGCACCCCCCTAGTATGGGTGAGTCTCAAATATAACCCTCTTCCACTTAGGACATACCCACTAGGGCTATCCACTATGGAAGTTTGTTAGGAACCCCTATCTACCCTTCTCTTTACTTTGTTAGTATATTGTTGTTGACACATATGCTTTGTAAGTCATCCTATGAGTATATTGTATTATCACACATTCATGGGGAGTAATAGTTGTTTAGATTAGACTTATTATATAAGTACGTGTTGAGGTCAATGAAGGAATCCATGAGTTATTTGTATTGAGCTTGATCAAAGGATATTTTCCCCTTGAAGTGGCATGCAATCAATAAATTCCTTCTGTGTTTTGTTATTTCTATTATATCATGAATTTTCATTATTTATTGCAAGAGGTGTCTCTCATATGGTATCAAAGTACTTTCTTGGGCTCATTGTTTGAAATTTCTGTGAAATTTTTTCTGCAGTAGCTTCTTGATGTTATGATTATTGCAATAGTTCTTCTTCTTTGCATCCATATTGTTCATTTCAATTGCATGTTTGAAAAAGGGAATAACCACTATTTTATTAACTATGGGAAGTACCTAGGAATAGCCCTAAAAATAATTGTGAAGAGTACCATAGGAACCCCAAATTAGCTTTCCATTAACAGGACCTTCTAGCGAAAAGGGAAATGACCCCTACTTGATTGACTAGTTCCCACCTATGAAGTAAACCAAGAGCTGTCATTTTTTGAAAAGAAATTATTAGTTTTACCTGAGCCGTGGAGTGAGGCGTATTTCCCCAATACACAAGATGTTAGAAAACATTGGTGGCCAAGTGAATTTCTTGAACCTTTAGGAATTCAAACATACCTAGGGTCCATATCTAATTCCAGTTGATAAATAACATATTGCATATGTCCATAGCCGTCACACATCAATTCCACCGAAAAGAGTATAAATTTATTTTTTATTGCCATATCTTCTTTGCTTTAGCTCTGTTTCCCTTGAAAATTCACTAGAACCCCTACAATTCCATTCTTCATATTTATTTCCTTGAGGACCCTATCCCAAATTCCACTTTGTGAAGCTAGAAATCCCATATTTGTTTATTTTTAGGGTTTACCATAACTTCTTAGATTCTCACCCAATCGCCTTCAATTTTTTCCATAGTGTTCATTTCCTATTTCTGCATCCTTTTCTCTCTTTGTCAATTTTTCCAATTCTTTCACCCCACTTTTGAAAACCCTATTTTATTCTTCCTTGTCTCTCATAAAGTGTTGGTGAAACCCATCAACAAAGCCTCATTGACAGGGGCTCCCACTCTATCGACGCCCTATAGTGCAATCTCCCTGAGCACTGACCCATATAGGTTTTACCCTGCCCAGAAACGTTTGCGGAGCAGACGATGTCTCACTCAAGGCTTTCAAGGGAGAGATGTGGGAACTGAGTTTCTGGTAGTGGGAAGGGAGGATATGGGGATCCGACGGAAGGACACCATAACTGCCAGAAACAGAGCTTGCATTTGACCTTACACTATCTCTTCAACTTGTAGAGGGTATTCATAGCTTATACAATCATCATATCATCACACAGTTATCACAATATCACAGCATTATTCATGAAACATATCTACTCATTGAGCAACTGACAGTAGTAGAAAATAGATTGCATCGACATAGTAGCCAAACAGATAACATTGATATAGCAAAAAGAGACTAGATCACATCTACATTACACCATCATAACATAATAGATCGCAGCATCATAACAGATCAAATTGCAACAGGAATAACAGACAAGATCGCAACAACAATAACAGACAATATTTATGCCACAATCACCATATCATATTCATCTTGCGCAACAGAACCACATTACACAATTCTTCTCCAAAACCAGAGACTGCATACATCAGGAGAAACCCAGATCAATCGCATGTACACAGGGAATTCTTCACAAAACTAGATCGTGCAAGATCTTATGTCTCGATTATCCTCTGATGCAATTCTCCTAGACTTAGTCGTTAGCTCTTTTCAATGATGATGATTATTATTTGCAAAACTAGATCTATAAATAGGCTTGCACTGTTACATTGAGGTTCCACTTCTAACTAACTTATAACCTCTAATGACCTATCACAACAAAACTTGGTCAAATAACATATAAAATATTCAAGGAGGTTATTCTTCCGCAACTCACTTACCCAAAAACCTTGCCAACAGGCCCCCAACATAGTCGTTTGGATCATCCCTAAGCCACTTCAGGTTGACAGGGTGTGCCACAACGTCTGTGCCTTGAAATATTCAAATTGTTGCACAATCTCTTGTACCTGCAGTTGGACCTTGTCGATAGTTCTTTGACAATTCATCAAAGCTTGCTTCACCAGGTACTCCTCTCAGGCCTTGCTATCGACTGCCTATCGATTCTCTTGAACCTCTTGCAACATGGAAACTTCTTTGATAGCCAGCTTTCCACCGATTTCTTGAAACTCATCAAGCTGAGTGCGGTGTGTTTGTTGGTGTTCCTATGCTCGAGCGGCTCAGTACTATAAATCCTTCAGTTCCTTGGCCTATGTGATCTACACCATCACTAGCATAGTCCTCAACGATGTCTTCAAGGTCGTGAGTTGACCTTATTCTTCTTGTACTTACATAGTCAACTAATCAAGTTGCTCATCCTAGATAACGCTCTGCCAAAATTGCATTGTCACTTCCATAATGGTTTTAGCCTCTTGCTCCATGCCTTCAAAATTTGTTGCAATGTCTTCAATGGAGGATTTCCTTTTTGCAACCTGCTCCAGTGGCATCATCGATTGTACCAGGGCCTGGAGCATCAGGTTATTATCCTGAAGTTGAACAATAGTTTTCCCCAATCATTTGGCCTTTTCAACTGGGGTGTGGTCGGCCGTGTTCTCAAAAATGTGCTGGAAGGCTTCAGAAACCACCTGCTCGACCTCGCCACACCTGGCACACATCTGGGCCTACTCAACAATAAAGTGATGTTCCTCCTTCTTTAATTCTGTAATATCCTTAGCAGCCTTCTGCTATAGTTCAGCTTGTGTCACCTTCAAGGGCATCAATTTCTTGAACTTTTTCTTCTGCCAGCTGCACCCGGACCTGATGTAGCTTGTCGGCTTGCTTCTGCAGCTTCTCTACGATGCTCTAGGACTAGACATAGCCCTAAGTCAACACTCTTTGTCATTCTACCAAATCTAGGGTGAAAACGTGCTACAAATCCATTAACTCCACAGCAGACAACTTGTTCAGGTCCAAAGCCATGCTCTGGATTGGTCGTAACAACTGGTGAACTTCCTCATTATTCATGTCGATAACAGTTAGGGGAACTTGCACATTCCTGGCCCAGGGCTCAGTTCTAATCAACGGAATGTCCTGTAGTATGGGTCTCATAGATGTCCTCTAAGAAATAATACCAAAAATATAATCTAATTGATCTCTTAACACTTTGAATTCTTCATGGTTTAACTCCCGGATCGCCTTTGTTGCATCTTTGGATGAGTCAATGACTGCTTTGATAAGCCATTGTAGTTAATCCTCCATCCCTAACTTGATACCACTACCTGCTTCATACTCTTGGCGCCATTTGGTGTGAGTCTCCTCTCACATGCGCTACGCCGCATCCTCAGGGTCTGTTGATAACTCGTTGTCGGAGTCATGACTACTCAGGTCCTTCTGGAGAATCCAGTGGCTGCTCCTCGGATATTTCCTCCCGACTGACTAGATTTCGCCACTCCATCGACCACTCTTGGACGATGGCATCCAATTCCTCTATTATGAATTTGTATGGAAAAGGCAGCCATTGCTTGTCGCGATCCCGCTGCGCATAAATATAGATAGAATGGGGCCCAATGGCAAACCGAAGGATCCCCTAATACTTGGCCGTGGTGTAAGGAGAGACTCAAGGAACGATAATGACCACAGCTTGCAATGCTTCCTAACACACTCAAAAGTGGATGGTACAGTCCATATGTCAACTGGGTTCTTCGAGCCACCATAATTTTTGATAACATGCACCTCGGCACACCTTTGCCACATCAAATGCCATTGGTTGGTAATATGTTGGTTCCATCCAGGAAACTAGTGCAATAAGGATCAACAAACAACTATATGAAAATTACTACCTATTCGGAGTAGCTAATGTGTCTTCGAGCAGTTGGTTTAGCAAAAATAGAGACCAATTCATTAGCACCCCTTCAGCACACTTCTAGGAGTAGGAAACAACACCCGTATTGCATTGTACTAGTCGGTTTCTTTGAAAGACTTTGCTCACCAAAATCCTTGCACCAATGAGCACCACCTATGAGTTAATGTTGTTGATGCGATAAGAACGAGAAGCACATTGTAAACCAAAGCACTCCTTTAGTTGCTTGGCAAGCTTTTTGTTCGTATCTCACTCGTGGATATACTGCGTCGGATCTTCCCTGGACTTCAGCAAGCCTATGATGCTTGTGATAAAATCTATAGTCGTAGGGATCGTCATGTTCAACCAAAGCATCCCTCCATGAAAGCAAGACAATAATCGCTTCACGCACACCACAGGGGCTTCACTTGTTGACCAATATCCTATCACGTCAGTTCATATTGTGGGTTTTAAAATTATTAAAAATTGAACCAATATATTGCAAGTAATGGGGGGATGAGGGGTTTAAGGTGGGGGTGGGTAGGGTGGTTTATAAGGATTGAGGTATAAAAAGGAGCAAGGAGGAGGTTTTAAGTATTGGGAGGGGGTTTCAACAAAAATATTTTTGGTCAATATCTCTGGAAATTAAGGGTATTCTTTAATATCCCACGATTGCACGTGCTATGTGATATGTTCACTAAGTGAAGTCCCCGTGACGCACACATGGGATTCATTCAATCACCCAAAATGAGGCATATTGATGAGCCCCAACAATCCCGATTTATCCAACCCACTCGCCCACGGTTGAGGAATTCATTGAATTGGGGCACCAAGCCCCACTAGGATCAACTCATAAGGCTAATCCTTAACATATTTGAGCAGTAGCAGGTCATGGTCTTCAAATTTCAACCTTATGAGCACAGGGATGATGTTGATCGAGCACTTCATTCCCTCTGGTAGAGGCGACAAATTTGGTGGGTACTTCTAATTCTCTAACAACTTCCTCGGCTTGGATTCTGGACATGTAGGAGCAACATAGCCCAAAATGTCATGTACAGAGATAGCTCAAGCTTGACATCCTGGTCTATGCAGTTCCTTCTCCTTGCACTCTTGTCGAAGTGTGAGTTTGCCTCTTCTGTGGTGGCATGGGGCTGGGCCTCTGAGCCTGCCGCTTCTGCTTGGGAATGGATGATGAACCAACCAGCATACTCATTATCTATTCTTCAACCACCATGGGCCAAATCGAGAACTTGTACTCACCAGAAATATCTATAGCATCGAGGTCGCTCAGCATGCCTCACGCCTCAACCCTTCAATTGCAGTCGACGGCTCTAAACTGCAACACTATAGCTCACTCAATAGTTCTCACCACACTGCACAATTCCCTTCTCTACTTCACACTCTCTATTGGCTGAACTAAACAATGCCATACTTACACATCCTGCACATTGTTTTATAGCCACCTCCAGTCCAAAATTCATCATTGCCAAATATATCCTCACCATTATTGCTAAATCGGGTATTAATGATGCCAAATCCGCTAGTGATCTTACTCTTCTAACGGTCGAATCACTCATTAATGCAGGTCACTTCAACAAGCACCACTATCCAACTGATTTAACTACCTGCATTTATTACTTGATTTGACCAGCCCATAGCCCTGCAACTATCGCATGTGGTCGACCATTTATCGCAAAAAACTGTAAACTTGCGCAGCCTCTCCCCCAGGGCTCGCCTTGCTGTTCTGAAATAAAATCTCCATTTTGTTTCTTTTTTTTTAGCACCTCAAGTGGTGCACATCGTTAGCCCGACTTGTAGGGATTTAAGGGACTCCCATTGACAAGCATCGGTAATACTGCACCATCTAACTGTTGTATTTGAACTGCACCGCCAGAAGTAATGGAATGAACAAGATAGGGACCTAACCAGTGCATTTGTAACTTACCTGGATGCTTGATGAACTTACTATCATATAATAACACCAAATATCCTATCGTAAACTATTTTGTCTTAATGTGGTGATCATGCCATGCCTTCTATCGATCCTTCACAATCTGCTGGTAGAAGCCAGCAATAAAATAGTCGTATTCAAGCTGGATTAACTGCACAATCCATTCTTCTAATGCTTCCGCAGCATCCATGTCTGTCTCTATGGAAATGTGCAAGCTGGAAAAAATATACTCCATGGGCATGACTGCCTCTTGCCCATAGACTAGCTTAAATGGTGTCTGACTAGTTAGCCATTTACAAGTAGTGTGATAAGCCCATAGTACTGGTGGAATTTTTAGGTCCCAATCATCATGGATAGTGTTACATACCTTAGTCAACGATGTCTCCAAGATTTTTTTGAATGCTTCGATGGTCCCATTCGCCTATGGATGGTATGGTGTACTCCTCTTGTGTTGCACCTGCAACTCCTCAGTTAGTGCTTTCAAGGTGATCTGATGTTGTCGACACATTTCGAGCATCAGACACAGGTTGTCCAAATGGTCCCTAATCAGTCCATAGACAGTCCAATTGTCCATATACACATGTAGTAACTTTTGAATAAAATATTTAAATACAGCAACAACTACCCGAGAGAATGCAGTTGGTGCATTCTTCAGCCCTAATGGCATGACTGTATATTGAAAACAGCCCCACTCAGTGACAAACGTAGCCTTATAACTATCCTCCTTTGCAATATGGATCTGGTGGTATCCTAAGAAGCCATCAGTGAAAGAATACATCTCCTGGCTGCCTATGCCTTTAAGAACTTCATCTGCAAAAGGGGTCAGGAACGAATCATGCATGTATGCATCATTCAACTTCCTTAAGTCGAAGCAAATGCGGATTTGTCCTGTCTTTTTGTATTTTTGTACCTTGTTCGCACCGCCTATCCCTTGTTGTCCAAAAGTGGTGCCACCGCTTATGGCCCTTAGCCCATAAGCGTTTCTTACCAGAACCACTCTGTCATTGAAAGAGAAACGTGGTACCTTGGGTAAAAAGCAAAAAAGAGAAATTTATCGAGGCTTATAGATGATGAGCCTCATGTCTTCCCTTATCCCTATCATTGTGGGTCAGTTGAGCTCGAGATCCCTCATCCTAGGATCTTAGAGGCCACCTCATCCACTAATCTCTCAACCATCCCTGTCCACTAAGCCTTATAAATACAAGCTCATATCCATGGTTGAGGGGGAGAACTATTAAGGTATTGTTATGCTGTTGGATTGATTACTTGTCCCAAGCCATTGGAGAGCATAGAGAACTAGAGTCGGAGCTTATGGGGATGAGAGTGCTTGGTTTCATGGAGATGCATGTCAACACTAAGGGTCAGTTGTAAACTTCTCCATTTTTATCTTAATGCAAGTTGATTTCCGTCCCACATTATTGTTGTTGTTTGATTTCACATGTATGTTATTAGATTCCTTAGTCACTAACATGGATCAATAGATTATATTCTGGCAGCTTTGATGTGTTCGCATGTTTAAGCTGATTGCAGGTACACAGGGTTACTATTGAAGCATCACATTCCAGGTATCTATGGTATCCAAGGAGGGTCTTCAACCTCTGTCCTTCATTTGTTTTGTATCTGGCTAACAAATCTGGTGACTCCATTTAGATATGCTTATGTTTTGAGAAAATTGAAAAACTAGAGTGCATTTGCATATAGTGTACTTTTTGTTTTTCTTTTAGGAAAAGAGATTCTTCCCCTTCTTATTGCTTTCAGAAAAGAGAAATCAGTTTGGAAAAGTACTGCTTGTCTTTGATTTTGTGTTCAAGACTGTTGTTTGGAAGTCCTTTTTGGTTTTGAAACAAAAGAAAATACTATCTTTCCCTCCCGTAAGTAGGCATACTGAACGGTAAAGTGAAATATTTGCACAAGCATACTACATGGTTTTACTTTTCTGTCAAAACATCATGCATTCACCTAACCATCCACTTGAAAATTAATGGTAGTTATAGGTTAAAATGTACATAGCAATTGGAGTGATAGGTTAGAGACGCGTTCGGGCGTCATTAAGCATAGGAGTTGTCATTATTTTTCTGTGTTACATCCCAGGACTCGTGCGGTTCTTCCATGTACCATCAATATATCGAACGGCCTTTCACATACCCTTGAGGTATATAGAAAGGTACTTCATGTACTTGATTGTATATCGAAAGGCCCCTTGTGTATGGTTATGCATTAGATAACACTACTACCGATTCGAGCTCCCATGTACCTTGAGTATATCGGGAGACCCCACTAGGATACCCTATCCATCTGAGAAAAGCCCTTTTGCTGTCTTGCTTGGAGCCATACATTGAAAACAACATTCGAGGAGATTACTATGCACGTACCCTCGAGGTATATCGCGAGTGGCACCTTCTTGACAATCCTGGTGAGAGACCTAACTTTTTGAACTCCTCCTATCATTTTAAGTGTGCTTGTTTTGACCTATAGCTTGTGTAGAAATTTTTTTTGGGTGTGTTTTCTAGATTTTTAGACCCTAGGTTAGATAGGAACTATACAAAGTGGTTGAGTTAAGACAGTCCAGAAGAGTATGGGGCTTGCCACCCGATTTAACTCCTAGTTTAGGAGAAAATTCAATGGAAGCTATCGATCAAGGAGCTGCTACTACCTCCCAAGTGGGAGATAATGTGGTTGCAAAAAGTGGAGTGCCATATTCTTCACACTTGCCTCCCTTGGTCCAAAAACCTTCTCGGGGAAATACCTCATTCCATTCTCCCATAGAAGGTCATGTTGACGATACAACCTGTCCGGATTATGGTCCCAATGCTCCATTTTGGGATACCTCTATAGCACAGGCCATTGCCTCATTTGGAACTCATTTAAACTCTTCTAAAGATGAGGAAGAATGTAGGAAATATTGTGCTACCATTCTTTGTGCACAGGAGATTGACAAGAAAATAGATGAATTATTAGGCCCGACACCAACATGCAATAACACCACACAATCCACGTCAAATTACCACCCTTATCACCTCTCATGTTATGTCTGTTCCTAATCCTCCTAGGTCTTCTGCACCTGGGGCCCAACCTCCAGTTCTCGTTTCGTCAGTACCTTCTAGTACCAAGGGGAAACCCCCAGCATGACCTACATTATCTGGCACTAGAATTATACCTATTCAAGGGTAGACCTATAATAGAGAACCATCTATAGTTAATGTCCCTCCCACCCATACTGACGTGGTTAATTCCCCATCCAGTTTAGGTCATCCCTTGAGGGCACAACCTGTAACCGTTCAAACTTCTGGAGGTTATGGTTATCAAATATCTGTAGGTAATCATCCACCCAATACTACAAGAATGCCTTATGCTGAAATTCCATACCCTAGTAACACTTTTACACCATGGAAGCAACCCAGCTGGTCTTACATGCCAGCTATGGGAGGGATACCTATACATACTGCAAGAGGTGACGGAGGACCGCCTTATGGAGGTCTTCTTCTTGGGGGGCCTAATGGTCCCGGAGGATCTATAAACTTTCCTCCTTATGGTCCTAGTGGTCCTAGTGGTCCTAGGGGGCCTAGTGGCTTTCCTCCTTATGGATCTGGAGGGTCTGGTGGCCCTCCGCTTAGTGGTTTCGGAGGCTCTGGAGGTTTACCTCCTGGTGGCTCTAGAGGGTCTAGTGGTCCGCCTCCTAGTGGTCCTAGTGGTTCTAGTGGTCCTAGTGGTCCTAGTTGTCCCAGTGGCCATGGTGGTCCTCCTCCGAGAGGCCCTGGTGGTCCTAGCCATCCTGATCCCAGAAATCAACCCCCATGCAAGTGGATTTTCTGTTAGTTCTTTATCAGAACAACCTATTTTTCAGTCAACTTATGGTCCTACTGGTAATTATATGCCATATCAATATTACCAATATGTGCAACCCAACTGACACTTACCTTTCCTAGAAACTTTGGACTTGCCTGACTTGTCCAAGTTGATTAATGACCCCATTTGACACAATCCCTCGTGGCCTCCCATTCCAGTAAAGTTACCATCGGATATTCTGAAATTTGATGGGAAGCAGGGAGACGATCCGAAGAACCATGTTATGACATTCCATTTGTGGTGTTCTTCAAACTCCCTCATGGATGACTCTGTTCGGTTACGACTCTTTCAGCGAACTTTGACCGGTACAGCCGTGAAGTGGTACATTGAACTCCCATAACATTCATTTGTGGACTTTGGCTCGTTGGCAACTGTGTTTCTTGCACACTTTCAGCTCCCTATTCATTATGAAATCGGCACTGATCTTTTAAATTCTCTGCAACAGAACACCTCCACCCACATATCCGATCACATTCATGAGTGGAGAAGGCAGAGAAGGCTTATTAAGGCCCTTATTCCAGATCAGTTATTAGCTAATTGGTTTACCAAATCCTTGTTGCCTTCTATTTCCTAAGATGTGGCTATGGTCGGTGTCATTACTAAAGAGTAGGCTATTATTCGGGCTCAATACCTATACTTGGTTTATTCCCACTGTGGAACTCTTTATGACCTGATTCCTCAAGCTCCTCACCCCAACACCGATCCCACCAAGCCACCAACAGAAGTACCTATTGATGGGATTGTTGGTTCAATCTAGTCCCTGTATGCAGTGAAACCTACCAAGAAACCCCAAACTACCACCCCTACTCCTTCGACTCCTAAGGTTTCCACCGAGGTCAACTCTATTCAAAGTACTCAAAGCTCGGGTAATAATAAAAGGAAAGGTAAAAATAGAAATAAAAAACTTGGAAACCAACAGGAGACTCCAAGACCAACCAACAGTGATAATGATAAAGGGAAAAGGAAGGAAAAATATCCCTGTTTGCTATGCAGGGGTGACCATTTTTCAAAGGAGTGTCCTCATCGGGATGAAATCTCCCAATTTCTGAAGTCCAATCCTGCACCTGCAGTACTTACGGATCCTTTTCCCTCTCAACAACAATTGATAGACCACATGTCTAATCAGGGTAACTCTAGTTCATCATAGGAAAATTGTATGATGTCCTCACATACCATCAATCTACAAACTCGAAGTCATAATTATGACAAACCTACAAATAAGAAAGAAGACCATTCTTTTTCAGGGAAAACAACCTCTACTAGTTCTTTGGAATCCTCATCTACTGTCCCCTTATCTATCGAGAAGCGTACTCTCAACATGATTTTTCTCCCACCTAAGAGTACTCTTCGGAAGGATGTCTTTAATCCCAATGCTTGAGCTGCTCAATTTTATAATGTGGTTGAAGATCTCGCTCAGGCACCTTATGCGATGTCTAACTTAGAAGTACTCCAAAGTTGCCCTACACATTGCAAAAACTTGTTGACAACATTAGGAGCTTTAGACCTAGATAACACTAACTTGATTCATTTCAATGTTGAGAACTATAAGCCTAGATTACCACATAAACTTTCTTTTAAGATCATTACGAAAGTAGTGGGAAATAAAGTTTTTCGAATGATACTAGATGAAGGAGCTTCGACCTCGGTTTTGTCTCTAACTTGTTGGAAGGCTCTTGGCTCTCCCGAGCTTGTAACATCACCTATGACCCTCAAGGCCTTTGACGGATGGGGTTTCTGACCCCATGGTCTCATATCAACCCTAGTAGTCAAGCTGGGGGGGGAAATAGTTTCCAGTCAAGTAGAAGGGGTAGATGCCCCTTTAGATTACAACCTCCTTCTAGGAAGAAATTGGTTCTATTCCATGACTGCTGTTTCCTCAATAGTATTCCAAACAGTCCAATTTCTACATCTAGGGGGAATTGTTACTATTAATTAGCTTGATTTATGTACGCCGGATTTTACTACCTCCATGGCTAATAATATCCCCATGTTAGGCCAGTCCCCACCTCCTTACTAGTCGATTGGGGTAGGCATGTTGAAGGATTCATCCCTTATGGGGATTTTTCCATCCACTCCTCCTAGCATGAATACTGTGACAGTCCATATGATTGCCTCATTTGATTATGAGCCTAAGGGAAAAAATTTTGTTGAGTCCACCTCGCTGATTCCACAGGAAGCTATGTATGACAACATTCAAACCTTTTTTGATGATCACACGAATGATCTTCATCTCGTGGCTTCAGATCCTTACCATTTATCGTACTAGTTAGAACCTTCTCTTCCTATTCTAGATGATCTCTCTAAGAATTTTCCTTCTGATGAGTCCATTATGGAGATCATGAATATGGATGAGCCCATTTGGGAGGATCACCATCATAGATCCATGTTCCTCCCCAACACCAGTTCGGTTAGCCATGATTTTACATCCTTGTTTCCTACTGATATTGTCAACGTACCCCAAAGTCCTATATTGTTGCAAGATACAGATTCTGAAGGAAACCTTTGCAATAGTACTCAAATGAATCCGATTGACATATCAACCAAGATTGATACTATCAAGCATGTTCATGTTGGAAAGAACTGCTCGGGAGATGAATCTGAAGCATACAGGGCATTTTCTAAAGAATTTCGTGATTTTTTTTCCTGGTCCTATGAAGAGATGTCGGGGATTGACCCATCCATTGTAGTCCATGAGATTAAAACCTATCCCACAGCTAAACCTGTCAAGAAAAAACTAAGGCAAGTACATCCTCGGAAGGCCACAGCTATTAAAGCTAAAATTGAGAAAATTCTCAAAGCTGGGTTTATTTATGCTATACCCCTGATGGAATGGGTATCGAATGTTGTCCCTGTCAATAAAAAGAAGGGCACCATTAGAGTCTATATCGAATTTAGGGATTTAAATAAATCTTGTCCCAAGGACAACTTTCCTACCCCACACATCGATCATATTATCGACAACTATGCTGGAAGTGTCATCTTTTCATTCGTGGATGGTTTCTCTGGCTATAATCAGATTGAGATATTACCCTCCGATCAGCATAAGATGCCATTCATTTTACCTTGGGGAACCTTTGCATATAATAAGTTACCTTTTGGCTTGAAAAATGATGGAGCCATGTTCTAGCGTGCGATGTCCTATGTGTTTCATGATATTAAACATATTGTTGAACTATACCTTGATGACCTCCCTGCTCATTCACAGCGACGGGAGGACCACTCTGGTCATCTTAGAGACATATTCCTGAGATGCTGTCATTATAATATATGGCTCAATCTACATAAATGCATTTTTTGCATTGAGATGGGACGTCTGCTAGGCTTTGTGGTATCCAAGGATGGAATCCGGATCGATCCTTTGAAGATTGTTGGTATTTTAGATCTACGAACCCCAACTAATATCCTTGAACTCCAAAGTTTGCAAGGGAAGGAAAAATTTCTCCGCCATTTCATGTGCAATTTCGCAGAGGAAATGCATGGTTATATGCATCTCCTCAAGAAGAACACTCCATTCTTCTGGGATGACCAAGCCCAATGTTCCTTTGATAATCTTAAGCACACTCTGACTCATTCACCCATGACACACCCCCTGTATTATTCAAAGGACTTTCTCTTGTATATTGCTGCCTCCGCTACTACCATCGCCATAGTTTTAGTGTACGAAAATATCCATGGTAAGGAGCATGTGATTTATTATGCCAGTAAGAATCTCTTGGATTCTGAAACTCGCTATTCACATGTGGAAAATTTAGCATTGGCCACGGTCATTGCTGTACAAACATTTTGTCACTACATTCTACTCCGCACTACTACCGTATTGGAATACCAGAACCCGATGTATTACATCCTGAATCGTCAGGTGCTCGGGGGAAAGTACTCCCGTTGGATTGTCATACTTAAGAAGTTTGATTTAGAATTTTCCAAAGCCACATCAAAGAAATCCTTGGTCTTGGCCGAGCTTATGTGTGATCTTCCTTGTGCTTCGACGGAATCTGAGCCCAGTGATTCATTTTCGAGTGAATTGATTTTCCTGATTAGCACTACCGATCCTTGGTATGGATATTTGATTATTTATCTCCAAACACAATGATTTTAGCCGCATTTATCCCATAATTATCACCACCGTATCCGTCACCATGTGAAGTACTATCTCATCCTAAATGACACCTTGTATAGACATGAGATTGACTCTATTCTCCGTCGATGCCTCACCCATGAGGAGGCTGAACATGTGTTAAATGATTGCCACTCTGAAGCATGTGGCGGTCATTTATCTGGGATGGCTATAGCCCAAAAAATCATTCGCACTGGCTATTTCTATCCTTCTGTATTCAAAGAATATCATGAGGCTATTAAGAAATGCCCACCTTGTCAACACTTTTATCCTAAAAAGTGCACCCGTCCTGCTCTGCTACACCCCATCATTTTCATTGGCCCATTCACCAAATGAGGCATTGAATTCATGCATTGTAAGCCTACCTCAGCCGGGGGGCATGGTTACATCATCATAGCCATTGATTATTTCACAAAATGGGCTGAGGCCATGCCTACATATGGAGAAGATGGTAAGACTACTGCTCTCTTCTTGTTCAATCATATCATAGCTAGATTTGGAGTTCTGCAGTCCATCATTACTAATCACATATCCCATTTCTATAATCAAATGATGGAGGAATTGAGTCCCAAGCTAGGTTTTCACCATGAAAACTCTATGTTGTATTATCCACAAGCTAATGGTCAAGCAGAGGCCATTAACAAAGTTTTGAAAACTATGCTTCGTCAGATGGTTGGAGATCATAAATCCAACTGGCACCACATTCTTTTCTCTACTCTATGGGCTTATCAGACTTCTATGAAAACAACCACTGGTTTCACACCATTCCAGCTTGTCTATGGACTCGAAGTTGTCTTACCGATTCAATGTTAGATTCCATCCTTACAACTTGCCATCGAACTTCTCCCAGACACTTTTGCAGAGGAAGAAATATTTTTGTACTTGAGTAACCTTGATGAGACTCAGAGAGATGCTTCCTTGTCTAATGAGGCACATGAGAAATGTTTCAAGGTGCAGTATGATAAATCCATCCAACCTCGTGTCTTTAATGAGGGTGACGTAGTCTTGACTTATGATTATAGATATGACAAACTAGGGAAGGGTAAACTCGAGTCCATGTGGTATGGACCTTTCGTTATTTCTAAGGTGTTAGAGAAAGGATCTTACAAGATTTGTTGATTATGATGGAATCCCTTTGGGGCAACCTTGCAATGGGTTGTACCTGAAAATGTACTATGCCTAGGTCTTTCCTGGATAGTATCTTGTATATATGTATATTTATTGACTTTCAATGTGCTTTTAGTATTTTCAAGATGGTTTTGAGTTTAGTGTCTGCATCTATTTATACCATGTTTTGGTCATGCAGATGGCTTTCTATGGCTTCGTTGACAGTGCTTGCCGCCACACCTTGAATCTCGCCTTAGCTGCTTGAGTCCTATATTCCCCAGCTGAAGATTTGGTCAGTTTAGGAGCGGTTTGTATAGGTCCCACTACTAATAACATCACCGAGTATGAAGCAGTCATCTATCTTCTGACTGAAGCTACCTCCCAGGATGTTCATGATCTAGTAGTCTTGATGGACTCACAACTTGGGGTTTGTCATTTAAACCATGTTTACACCATTAGAAACCCATTGCTCCTCTACCTCTTTAGGAGAGTACGTTTGCTAGAAAGATCATTTGAAACCATTACTTATAGGCATATCCCTAGGGAACATAATGTAGTTGCTGAATCATTAGTTAATTACATCCTAGACTAGCATATTTCCCATTCATGACGACAAAACCAAACACGGTACATTGTAAATAAACATTCAAAGACACATAAAACTCATAGAAAATGCATTTGCCATTTGAAACATATAAACACCATGTAAAAGTCTGTATATATATATGTTAGTTTTTCAACATTAAGCTGGCATTATGATCTTAGGATCTTTTCACCGAGAGAATAACAAGCATAGCAATAAAACATAAGCACATCACAAGAGACAAGAACATCACAAGAGACAAGAGACACAAAGAGTTTTCCTCGGGGAAACCATAAAGGAGAAAACCCTGCAACTTCCTCAGAGATAGAATCAGCACCAAAACAGTAAAAGCCCAAAACAGTAAGATGATCTCCCGACAACAGCAGTCTCTCTCTCTCACACTGAGAGAGTTTCTCCTCTCTCACTCATGTGCCCCAATGAGTGAGTGTGAGTGTTGCAAGTGATAAATAGAGAGGCTCTCACTCTCTATTTATATTCTTCCGTTCACTTGAAGTGCACTCCAACATGTCGGCCTCACTTAACAATTACTTACTAGAGCTGACATCTCTAGGAGTGTCTAATAACCCTAGTGCCCCACCACTTGTGGGGACTTTGGCTCCTCTGACCAATAGGAGGGTAACACAATGGTGGGGACTATTTCCCCAACTTACAATGACTCACCTAGGGTCAACTTCACTAGTATATTCTAATAACCCAAGGGCCCCATAACTATGGGGACTTTAACCCTTGACCAATAGGAGGGTTACCCACAATGACTTGACATGAATTTCTCATTATAGAAACTTCCCCGAATAAACATCCGGGTATGACATGACTCAAATACATTACAATACATCCCAGAATGAACATCGGGTTACAATAGATAAGAAATACAAGTGAATACATTCTGAAGTTACAATTACATCAACACTCCCTCTTAACTAGGAAGGTATTCTCTTGACACAATTTATCAGCACAAGTCTTCTTCTCTATATCATCTAGGTCATCGTCAGGTCTTCGTCATATTCAAATTCATATTCATCGTCAAGTCATCTTCATCTGTAAGTCATCTTCATTTGTAAGTCATCTTCATTTGGATCTGGATCATCAATTGATCTAGATCATCATTGAACATCGTCACTAGATCTGGATCATCAATCGATCTGAATCATCATTGGACATCATCATCGGATCTAGATCATCACTCGATCTGGATCATCATTGGACATCATCATCGGATCTGGATCATCGCTGGACATCGTCACTGGATCTGGATCATCACTGGACATCATCATCGGATCTGGATCATCACTCGATCTGGATCATCGCTGGACATCATCACTGGATCTGGATCATCACTGGATCTAGATCATCATTACTGGATCATCATCACTGGATCTTGATCATCACTCGATCTAGATCATCGCTGGCTATCATCACTGGATCTCAATCATCACTCGATCTGGATCATCCCTGGTGCTATCTCATGATTCTTCTCGTCACAGGAAGTTCTAGAGAGCCAGTCCTTTTTCATACTGGATGTATCATCTCAGAGCTGGTCCTTTTTCATACTAGATGAGGAAACTACTAAGAGCTAGTCCTTTTTCATACTAGATGAGTCTTCCCAGAGCTATTCCTTTTTCATACTAGATGAGGCATCACAGAGTTGGTCCTTTTTCATACTAGATGTGGCAGCTACTCAGAGCTAGTCCTTTTTCATACTAGATGAGTCTTCCCAGAGCTAGAACTTTTTCATACTAGATGAGGCATCACATAGCTGGTCCTTTTTCATACCAGATGAGGCATCACAGAGCTGGTCCTTTTTCATACCATATGTGGCAGCTACTCAGAGCTAGTCCTTTTTCATACTAGATGAGCCTTCACAAAGCCAGCCCTTTTTCATGCTGGATGTGGCATATACATAGAGCTAGTCCTTTTTCATACTAGATGTGTCTTCACAGAGCCAGCCCTTTTTCATGCTGGATGTGGCATCTACACAGAGCTATTCCTTTTTCATACTAGATGTGTCATCACAGAGCCAGCCCTTTTTCATGCTGGATGTGGAATCCTGACAATGGAAGGAACCAATCCTCTCACCATGTCACTGCCCTTACATCTGACCTGCTCGTCAGAATGGCCAACACTCACATTTGACATGGAAGGAACTTAATCCTTTAGCCATGACAAAATGGTTCATCCCTTACATCTGATCAAGTGGGAACACATCTCTCTATCACATCAGAATGGCTACTCAGTTTTTACACTGAGTGTTCCTGGTAACTGACCAGGTTCCTCCATTCCTAGAATGGCAATTGCCCTTACATCTGTCCTACTCGACAGAATGGCCAGCACTCATATCTGACATGGAAGGGAGCAACCCTATAACCATGACAGAATGGCTCAGCCCTTACATCTGACCATGGAAGGAACCAATCCTCTCACAATGTCAGAATGGCTATGGGTCTCATCACTTTCTCTTGGAGGAAACTTCGATCTGGAGAACACCAAGCTTCTCCCTGAAGTACTCAAACTTTACTCTCACCATTTCTAGCATAGAATCACATCAGGGCTGATTACGTCCAAGGATAACCTATGAGATTTTCCAGGACCAATTACATCCGAGGACAACCTACAGGACCGTTTACGTCTGAGCAACCTACGAGCTTTGCTAGGATTTATGCTAGGACAACCTGTCTCACTAGCTATGCTAGAACTCCCTCTTTCGAGAGATCTTGATCTGCATCACAAACTAGAGCTTCACTGCTCCTCTCTGCATCATACCAAAAATGCAAGTTAGATCAATCAAATCAAATAGTAGTTTTCAAAAGAAACATACTACCTCCCAAATCACAAGTGGCAACATCTTTTTCCTCGACTGTACTCAGTGCCATGCAGGACTCCATCCTGTCAAACCAAGAGATCACACCTGATCTCATACTGAAGTAACACCTCGAAGTGCTCTTCCTATCAATGGCATTTCCTGCCTAATACGAATCCACATAGCCCTCTAGGTTAATTTTCTGATTCGTATCATACTTGAGCCCATACTCAACTGTACCCTTTAGGTACCTCAATGCATGCTTTGCAACCATCAAGTGAACATGTCTCAATGTGTTCATAGCAAAGCAAATATCTAGTCTCGTATCCGTCAGGTACATCAAGGACCCAATTGTCTGACGATACATCGTAGCATCAACCACCTCTGATGAAGCATCAATTAACAACTTCAGGTTCGATGCCATAGGTGTGGTCATGCAATCCATCATCCTGAACCTATTCAGGATCTCTAGTGCATACTTCCCTTGTCCACACTTCCATGCCTAGAACAATAGTGCATCGACACATAACAGGAGCATCACTGGTCTTTCGTCTTCAACCTTGAGGCAAAGGTTGGAATCCACTTTACTCTCAGTAAATCCTAGAGTCATCAGTACTCTGTCCATCCTGTCGTACCATGTCGAACCTTAAGATATTCTATAGTCACTCCCTCTGAAGCGGAGCGTCATACTCCCTCTATCTTCTATACTCTATGCACTGAAACATTCTGTACTAGAGTGAGAAGTAGTATCCATCTAGGATCATTGGATACCAAGATCCTCTATCTTGAACTTTTTCAAAAGTTCTTCTCACATCCATCTGTGAACTTGTCATCCTTTATCAACCTTGTAGCAAAGGTTAAGATATTCATCAAGCTCATCATGTATGTGTTTCAACTCTTACTAGTTGCAAATGTCTCTTCGTAGTCTATGCCTTCTTTTCGTAATAAGCCTCATGCTACGAATCTTGCTTTGTATCCCATGATGTTTCCATCTACTGCACGATGGAGCTATGAACTTCTCTTCAGGTCTCGACACTGCACCCTGACATCATTCTTCTTGAACTGGTCTTCCCTTTCTTCTTGGTGGCTGGAAGGTTCTGCATCAATGATGTCATTGCACTTGTCATATTATTCTTTGTCTTTAAACTGTCATCACTTGTTCTTTGGAACAAGTCTTCATTCTTCTTTTCTTGCAGGTGATTATGTATGCAGTCTTTCCTACAAGTCAAATGCATTTGTATGGTTATAAAATTTCATAAGGAATAATTATACTGGTGAGTTCTTATGCATAAATATATGATCATGCAACTACTTTAGCCAATACAACATTCATCCATATCTCACTGAAACTTTCTAGATGCATTCCATCTCTACCAGGACAACATTGAGATTGTGCACTAATCCAATATGTCAGCAAAGAGGTTTCATTCTAGCTAAGTAGCAATGGGGAGTTGTATAGCACCATGAGCTACTTACCCATCACATGCATATTAGTAGTATACTGTCGTTAATGCAAACATCCTATCATGCATGATACATCAACTGAATATAAACAAATGCATAACAAAACAATATCATGAAGTGACAATTGAATACTTATCTTTATTTGTTTCGTGGGTATAATCCTTCTTGATTCTTTAGCTTCATCGTTTCTTATCCAAATGCTAAGGAGGATAAGAGGTGCTTCAAGAGTTGATTCCTTCGTATTCCTCATCGCTTGAGGGATCTTCTTTGAATGGTGAGATATTGATCTTCAATTGCTCCCATCTTCTCTTCTCTTCTCTTCTTATGAGTAGAGCTTCTTCTTCTTTTCGAATTCTGCTGAAAGTAATCACTTCCTTCTGGAACACATTCCTTGCATGAATGAATTCCATGATCCTGGGAGGCTATTCAAGGTGGCCATCACCACTTTTACATTCTTCACTTCCTTCAACTATTTTCTCAAAGTCATATTCTGATTTGTGTTCTTCCCTTGAAATATCTTGGCCAAGGAATCAAACATCTTTGGTGTCTTTAGGGAGACACTTGTAGTATAAGTTGATTCATGACTGAATCAGCAATGATCTTCTTAGCCTTGACCAAGTTCTTCTTATGAAAGGCTTCTAGCCTCATCTCCCTCTGAAACTGGAACCTCTATACTCATATAGGTGTCCAATCCATTTTCTTCAGAGAGATCATATACTTCCAGGCTTGGAAGTTGTCAACTTTGCCAAGCTTATCATCAAGCTGATGTGATAGATCACTTTGAAATGAGAACCTCAAATGAAAATAGAAAAGGATTAGATCTTACCGATTTGAGGTGTCCGTCTTGGTTCCAGAGCTCACTGATCTAGGGTTTGTCATAGAAACCCTAATTTTCAAAAATTGGAATATTTTAGATCTGATTGGATAGACAGATAGATCTGTTCAAATGGATCTTTCCAATGTACTCCTTTTCTGAAAACAGTGGAGGGAAGCTCCCGGAACAAGAAGCCCTAGTTTTCCAATTTCTTCTGCAGAAATTCCTGTAACTGTTTCTGTGATATCTCCGAAATTAATTCTCCTATATGCCGGACATTTTGTACTGACATAAAATCACATGTACTTGATGTAAAACCATAGATTTCATCATAATTTGTTTCACCATTTGGGATTTATGATCATTTTCCCAAGGTGACCTGTTACAGCACTGTTCAGAACAACGAAGTTGTACGGCATGCCACGTGTTACTGGTTCAACTTCTGAGTCTGATATTTGGACAAACGAAATTACTGTCCGTACACTTTCTGGAACATATTTAGGAATTCCATTTGGACCTATTTAGCCCAAGATATTGCAATTATTCCCAGGTGTCCTGTCTAGGGATGAATTCTGGAAGAGGCTGGAACCCTAACTTGGAGGGATAATATCTCCCAGAATATAGCGAATCTGAGGCTGATTTTAGGATACACTATTCATCATGATTTTATGTTTGGTTCCTGCAATTCTCAGCTTCGGAGACTTCTCCAAACTCGGAATATAGCGAATGTACCAAAACTTATCAGTTTTAGTATTTAGGGTTTTTCCCGCTCGGGGTCAAACTAGGGTTTCACTTTCCCGGAGTTTCACCCAACCAAATTTCTTGATCCAGGTCTCTAAAATTAGGTTTTGATGAGGAGAACAATCCTATTCTATTCATATGCAAAAATTCCTCTTCTGTAGAAATCCCTAATTTCCACATCGAAAACTGAAAATGCTCAGAATTGAATTTCGCTTCGACAGAAAGATGCACCCTTCAATGGAGAGTAATCCTAGCATACTTTTGTTGATGGATTGTGGAGAGAGACCCAAAAGATAAGAAGCCATAGCTTCTGTAGCTGCACAATGTCTTCTTCTCAGGTTAGCTCTGATACCATGTTAGTTTTTCAACATTAAGCTAGCATTATGATCTTAGGATCTTTTCACTGAGAGAATAACAAGCACAGCAATAAAACATAAGCACATCACAAGAGACACAAAGATTTTTCCTCGAGGAAACCATAAAGGAGAAAACCCCGCAACTTCCTTAGAGATAGAATCAACACCAAAATAGTAAAATCCCAAAACAGTAAGATGATCTCCCGACAGCAGCAGTCTCTCTCTCTCTCACACTGAGAGAGTTTCTCCTCTCTCACTCATGCACCCCAATGAGTGAGTGTGAGTGTTGCAAGTGATAAATAGAGAGGCTCTCACTCTCTATTTATATTCTTCCGTTCACTTGAAGTGCACTCCAACATGTCGGCCTCACTTAACAATTACTTACTAGAGCTGACATCTCTAGGAGTGTCTAATAACCCTAGTGCCCCACTACTTGTGGGTACTTTGGCTCCTCTGACCAATAGGAGGGTAACACAATGGTGGGGACTATTGCCCCAACTTATAATGACTCACCTAGGGTCGACTTCACTAGGATAGTCTAATAACCCAAGGGCCCCATAACTATGGGGACTTTAACCCTTGACCAATAGGAGGGGTACCCACAATGACTTGAGATGACTTTCTCATTATAGAAACTTCCCGGAATAAACATCGGGGTATGACATGACTCAAATACATTACAATACATCCCGGAATGAACATCGGGTTACAATAGATAAGAAATACAAGTGAATACATTACAAAGTTACAATTACATCAACAATATATATACAAAAAAGTTTACAAAAAAAGTAGGTCCTGAGATCTCATCTGAAGCATGTAGGCTTTCAGGAAAAATCATCATACAAAATCCTGAAGCTGTCAGCTTTCAGTACATATCTCATACACTAGTGATGCTCATGATAGCACATCATTGCTCGAGCTACCCTAAATAGAAGCCTACTGAATCGACCCGGGGTACTCCTCAAACATCAAACATCTTCACTAAGTGAGCTATAAATATAATCGATCCTTTGCATGGGACATTTTTTAAATTTAACCTAGAATCCATCTTGGACTTTCTTAGATTTTACAAAGGACTTTATTGTGGTTCTCCAATTTCTATAAATTTCTTGCAAGTATGATTCACACACATACATCAATAATATAAGTGCTATGTCCAAAGTTAAATATGAACTTCGTGGTTTTATCTAAGTCGATGTATGTCATTCTCAAATACTTATTGGATATCTAATTGTTAGCTCTTCATGTATGTTTTTAGTGTAATTTATATGTAAATTCCCTTCTAGTAGCAGGCACAATATGGCAGGGAACAATGTTTCATTGCATACAAAATGGCTATCATATTGTTTTGAATTATTGCAACTATATTACTTTTTTGAAGGTTGAATTTTTGCTAAACTCTAAGGGAAGACTTTACATGGTTTTACCTTAATTACAATATACATTTCATTTGTGTTACAAGAATTGGGAGGAGTTAAAATGGAAAATATAATTTTGACAAGAGGGGACTATATTAACATCCTAAATAATAGTCAAGTTATTGGACTATGAAGGGTTGAATCTATAGAGACTAAAACTTATTATTGTAGAGAAAGGATTAATGTAGGATATGTTATAATTTTGATAATTGATGCCATTGAAATGCATTTGATTGTGGAATATGTTGACGAAGGGGGAATACATCCATGCAATATCATGGATTTGAGGCATAACAGAGGTAAATCAAAATATTGAAGCTTGTATTAAGTGTTACTGATAATACATTGTTTTTTTTAGAAAATACTAAGTCCCTTTAATTTAGTGTACATGTGCAAATGCCTCTTTTGCATTTTCTACTGGAGACAAGGTAGATCTCCTACAACGTGGAGTTAGCACTCATTAGCTGAAATATGCAATGATCATATACCAATGGATTTGATATAACTAACAAGATAGATCATACATCAGTGGATGCATTAAATGAAATCTACAAAGATCATAAAACACTGGATGAAAGTGATACTTCTTCTCAGGATTTTTGGCCCAAGACAAGGAAAAATGTCAATGTTTATCATAATGAACTGGATGTAATATTAAGTACTATGGATAGGGATTTATATAATGTGATATAAACCGGTGTATGTTGGACACAAGTGCAACAAGCCAAAGCCAACATTCAATCCTATGAATGATGTTGAGAAATGAACGATTTTTCTACTTAGATCAAGAAATGAGGATGAAGGAGAGATGATTTGGACAACTAAAGCCGCATCAAACATTTTCGAGGATGATGAAAGTGAGACTCTTCATGTAAATGTCGATTGGTGGTAGCCTAGATCAAGGAAATATAAGGGAAAAATTTTAGAACAATATTGGGTACCAAATCACATTGTCACAGAACTTGGATCTATTCCAATTAATACCGTTTCTTGGGCACGGATACCAAAGAAAAAAGATTGCATGAAGACTTGATCCACTTCAATGAATATAATGATATTATGTGGAAATGATTCATGAATCTAATCTTGATCTTTGAATGACTTATTAATGTACTATGAATAAACACTTGTCAATGTTTGTAGTATATCAAGTATTTTCTTTAAGTTATTTTTTTAGGAATTTTATATTATCTACTACATATATATGAAAATTTTGGCTCAACTTCAATGTTAATTCATGTGACAATACTTTATACGAATTACATAACACCCTTCAATATATAACTTTTCAATGTGTTGCTTAGATCAGCCTAACATATCACTATATCAAATGTGCAGAATCAAATTCAATAATGTTGGATTTAATCTACAAGCTATTGATTTTATGGATTAACCTAGTTGAAATTTATTTATATCAACGTTTCGGTTGGACACTCCACCCATGGTCATGGGAACCATGAAAAATTCATTGTGATCTAAAAAAATTTCACAAAAATTAATCCATAAAATCAATCAAAAAGTAAAAACACTTAGTGTAAATATTAAAAATAATAATAATAGTCACAAGAACAATATCAATACATCGTTAAATAACATTATACTATGTAAAAAAATTGTTACACAATTTATTAATAATTCTTGAGTCAAATCTTGGTAAAGTTTGTTTTAATACATAAATATAAATATGGTAGGAATCTATGTTTTAAGAAATATTAATATGTTATTTTCATTTCAACATGTTCAAACACTTCACAAATAATAAATAATGAACACTTGCATTAACTATTGCAGTTGGTTAGCTCGCACGGGTGTGGCTCATTGGCGGTTTCGTTGTTATGAAGTCACTTGTTGTAAATTGGAGGTCACGAGATCAATCCCACCCAGGTTTACTTGTGTCTCATGTCTTGCGGTAGGTGTGGGGCACCTAGCGTTATAGTGGTAGTGGGAATGGATCCCTGGACCTTGTGTCACGTGAGTACCAGCCTGGCCCCAGTTGCCGATTCCCCTAGTAAAAAAAACAAATTGAACTACACTTTTTTATTGTTAAATAATTAATATTAATAAATAATGGGAACATTACTAACATCAATATCATTAAATAAATTTATAGATAACATATTTCTCACATTAATTTTTTATTCATAAAGTAAACATTAATAAAATTAGTTTTTAATACACTACTATCACCAACAATATTAATAATAGATTATGTTGCTATTCTAATTCATAATTTATTTTAATCATTACAAGCCTAAAACCTAGTCTTTAAAGTCATAATTTATTTTCTTTTGTTGACCCTAAGGTGGTGTCAACTTAAAAAAACAAAACACCATACTCAACAAAGAAAAAAATTGTTAGTGTGACGATATTTATAATTGTTGTAGTAACAAATACAATTGTGGTATTATGTCATAATTCCATAACATTTTAGGTTACTCTAATATGATGTCAATTTCTTATACTTGCTATGGTAATTCAACTCCAAGTTAATAATAGTAAGAGAGATTGATTATCAATGTCATTAAATAACTTTAATAATCATTTATGTAAGAAATTTCTTGCACAATTTATTATTCATGATGTAATTCTTAATCAACTTAACTTTTAATAGAAAATAGAAATAGTAATAATATAAATAAATTGTGTTTCTATTCTAATTTATACTTGATTTTGATTGTTAAAACAATAAACTTAGCATACACTTATATAATAATTTCTCTTGTTTCCTATAAAATTTTGTCAACCTCCTAATATAACAAATCATTGTACTCAACACATACATTATTACTTTCTATGTTGAGAATCAGAATTGTTAAAGTAACAAACACAATTATATTATCTCATTAAATAGTCTTTATATGGGTCATTCTAAAATTGTGCCAACCTTCGACTAATATCTAGGAACTAAACACATATATAGTAGTTACCATAACAAATTATAATTAAATTCGCTAATCATAGTAACATACATAATATTAAGTGCATTAAATAACTTTAATCAACTTAGCATTTAATACAAGTCATAAATAATATTACTAAAAATTATGTAGAGAATCAAAGTCTAAGACTTTCATCATTTTAAATGAAGTCAAGCTAGCTAAAGTTCTAAATTCTGAATCCACTAATAAATTCCAAATTTAATGAAATATGTGTTTTATAGAGAATGAAATATGTGTTTTTATGGAGAAACACACATATGCTTTGTTCAAGTCATTGAAGGAATTCAGGGTTTATATTTTACAATCCCACGTAGTTTCTTTTGTTCTTAATACCATGGTGAAAGACATTCACACCCAGCTTAATCTAGAGGGGAGGGGAGAAAAGTGGATTGATGTTTTATTGGAAAATGACATGGAAATCATACCAGCAAATTTGATTAAAGCACAAGGGATAGGAAAGATGATGATTGATTCCAACTGTGATTCTTTAGGGACTAATTTTATTTGCATCATGTGAAATCAATCACCTATAGAAGTAAAAGTATCATAAGATTTTTTTATTCCCTTGATACAATAATATTGTGTATGTTTTGTAGAATTTGCAAGAACCACCTGATCTAAGAAAAACAAGAATAAGAGAAATGAAATTACAAACATCAAACGTTTGCATCATGAATGATTATATATATCTAGAAGTAGAAGTATCGTAAGATTTTTTTATGCCCTTGATACAATAATATTGTGTATGTTTTATAGAATCTGCAAGCACCACCTGATCTAAGAAAAACAAGAATAAGAAAAATGAAATTAGAGACATCAAACGTTTGCATCATGAATGATTATCTATATTGGAAGGATCTAGGAGGAGCATTGTTGAGTTGTTTGCTTGAAAATGAAGTGACCCAAACTCACAGGGGCTTCACTTGTTGGCCAATATCCTATCACGTTAGTTCATATTGTGGGTTTTAAAATTATCAAAATTCAAACCAATATATTGCAGGTATTGGGGGGATGAGGGTTTTAAGGTGGGCCTAGGTAGGGTGGTTTATAAGGATTGAGCTATAAAAAGGGGTGGGGAGGAGGTTTTAAGTATTGGGAGGGGGTTTCAACAAAAAGAGTTTGGGTCAATATCTCTTGAAATTAAGGGTATTCTTTAATATCCCACGATCGCACGTGCTATGTAAGAGGTTCACTAAGTGAAGTCCCCATGCCCAAACTATGAAAGAGTTTCATCAAGGTGTCTATAGGGGTCATGACTTCTCGTAAACTACTGACAAAAACAAATTCTAATGGATGGTTTTTATAGAAAACTATGTTTTCATATGTATATAAAGAAGATGCATCTTGTCATAAATATCATATTTTTTTATGGAAGGAAAAACGCGTTTCCTTTTCCTTTAAAACAAATCTCAGTAGAAGCTCCTTTCCAGCAATAGGGGTTTGACTTCATTGGAGATAACAATACCACATATTAAGGACAACACAAATGGATTTCAACAGCCACATATTACTTTACAAAGTGGATATAAGGTATTCCTACCAAATGAGCTATTGTTGTTGTTATCATTAACTTTTTCTAGAAAATTATTCTTTCTAAATTTGGGCGTCGAAGGAGAATTATCACAAATAACTCCCAAGATTTTAAATCTAATAAGATGATTATCTTTTTCCATAACAATCATATCAGTGTGGATCATTATACTACCTATTATCCTCAACGAAATGGGATATCAGAATCATTCAATAAAAGTTTGGTCAGAATTATCAAAATTTTATTAGAAAAAAAAGAGCATGGCACACCAAATTGAAATATGCATTGGGGTCAGACAAAATTAGCACAAAAAAGTCTATTCATACATCACCTTTTCAGTTGGTTTATGAGACTTGTTTTTCCTCCCTCTTTAGGATTACCGGTTATGAAGTTGCTGCAATAAGAGGAAGAAGAGCCTAATCATATGTAGAGGAGAATAAATCTGTTAAATTAAAGTCCATTAGATGAGGGAGAAAGATTATGATAGTTAATCTTTATTAAAAAAGAAGAAGAAAACCTTTGATAGAACAAATAAAGTTGATGATTTCAAGATGAATAATTAGTTTTGAGGTGGGATTCATAAATAAAGATAAAGCTAAGAAGTTTGATCATCTATGAAAAGGGCCTTACATAGTTACTGCTTATCAAGGAAATAATGCATAATTTTTTCATGATCTTAATGGTGAAATGGTTAGGGGAGGTCCAGTAAATGGGAGGCTGAATGAAATCTAAATTTTCTTCATTTTCATTGTACATCACTTCATGATTACTAGCAATGTTTTCCTCATCTTCATATTTAGAAGTTTCGTGAATGTATTGATCACTTGTGGCATTGGCATGAATGAAATCTACTTGTGTGGTTCTTGTTTGACTATAAATTTCATCATTCTTGAGCTTTCTTCTCTTCTTTGGAAACAATTTCTTCAACTCAACGTTCTTGAGAGTGTTCCTTAATGGTGCATTAGAAATATGACTATCAACTCTTTGTAACTTAGCTTGAAACTTATTGATAATATTGCTTTACCTTACACTATATATTGCATTCAAAGTATCCCATGCATGTTGAATATCGTTGCATATTCAATATTCAAAATAATTCTCACATTCAATCCTGGTGAATGAGGAACACTGATATAACATGATTATTCCCTCTTGAAAGAGGAATAATGCTATAACAACATTATTCCTATTGTCCATGAGCTCATCCTTAATCTAAGCTTGAGGCTTATTCGTATTATCCATGAGCTCATTCTTAATCTAAGCTTGAGGTAGGGCTTGATACAATGCCTAGTTTGGGGGTTCCTCAAATTCTTCTTGGTTTGGGGTTCCTCAAATCCATTCTCAACTGAGCATAATAATCCTTCCACAATAAACAAATTTTTTATCTTAATAAACCATAATTCCTTGTGTTTACCTAAGAAAATAGGAATTGGTAGGTATCAGGATGAATAACCATCACTCTAATAGTTAAGTTTCTTTTTCCTTTCCATTTTTAGTATTTTTTATCTTTTTGATGTCAAGCGAAACAAAACAAAACAATCAACACATAAATTTGGTTCTTTTGTTCTCAACATCTTCCGTCATGAGCTACAACCCTTTTTCTTCCACACATTAACACTATGTGATTGAGGTTTCCTTCATGAAAACCCAACTTTACTCACAATCTGTCGAGAATAGCTGACTTCTACGGCCACCTATGAGTAACATCAATGACTAAACCATAGAAGCATGTGCCAACCATGAAACCTTGTAAGCACGTGACCACTAGACATGAGCTAACCACCATCTCAAAATTCCCTTCACATAGTGTGGGCGGGTTCAACATCTTAATTTATCTTTCTCACATATTTTGGTTTCTTCCCTTTTCTCTATCAAATTTCTCCACATCCTTCAAAAACATCCTATTATCACTAAAAGATGTACCTTGACTGCATAAGGAGCATGGTTAGTGAATCTTTAAAATTGGTTTAATGGGTAATTGAGTTGATAGAGTGTTGGAGGTATAACATTACAGAGATCAGGCTAGGTTTAAAGATCAAACAACAGGAAATGTATCATTGTAAAATACAGTAATAGGAAAGACTACGAGCATGAATTTATAAAGAATGAATCTGGTTCTACAACAGGACATTTAAAGGTAATTGCACATCATTATAAGAATCTTGTAATGTATTATCAAGACCACACACAAGATAAAATCATAACTAGATACAATTCATGTATAAAATAAAAATAGGCTTATGATTATAATCATTTCAAAGCAGTCATTTCATATTAAGATATACAAAATGCATACAATAGTCTGACTTCCAATACATACTCAGCCCTCTTGGCTAGAACCCCCCCCCCACCTTTTCATCAAATGATCAGCTCTTAGAAATAAAATACAAAGAACAAGTTATTGATAGCCTTAGGGAATTGAGTCTATCTATTAATAAATGATATCTGAGTTTCAATGACAAAAATTATGAAAATCTCTTTTTAATTGCCAGCTTTCCAGCTGATCCCTCAATTCTTGGTCCACTATGTGATAATATGGATTTTGTTTTGTTATTGACCTTATGGACTTTCCATTTGTATTTGATATTCAAATATATAGATGCTAGTTGAGAATATTGCTTGTAGTCTGGAACTAAATGCATGAAGGAGTCAATTTCACCTTCTATCTCTCAATACTTTACCTTTGGAAGTTGTAATGCTTAAATATAACCCGAAGATGCTCATCAAGCTCCTAGAAATCCGGGATTCTCGTTAATTAATGCTCTCGGTACTCCTCATTCTATCAAATCTGCAGTTGACATTGATATTGTGCTTGAGAATTTGAAATGTGTTCTTCCACTCTTGTATGAAGCTCAAGTTTGCTTGATTTAATGCTCGGGTGTTAAAACCTTGTCCTCATGAATTTATATTTTCATTCTCATGACAAAGCTCCTCACCCATTTTCTCTTCAACAAAGGCTATTCAGATGTTCCTTCAGAGGATTTTGGTAGCCCTCCTTGCCTCAATAGAAGCCTTTAGGATGAGTGTCTCATCCTTGAAATAATACAAAGTGAAAACTGAATAACTTGCTTTACTGCCTGCTGCAATCTCCTTGGAAACCAAATCTACAAGTTCAGACTCATCTAAATCCAGTCACAAAACATTACAGCAAACAAAAATGGAAACGTAACTATGATGAATACACCAGGATTTGCCTCTTGATACTTGGTTGTCTGCATCAACTATTTCTTGGAAAGCAATGGTAAATTTAATTGTTTTGAAATATACGGGAGGTAGCTCCTTTGTATGCAGCACTTGGAATATAGTTCCAACCTGTGAGTTACTATCCACAGTTGGATGATGTAATGCATCTTGAACCTGAGCTCTTGCAAATACAGGGCACCATCCCTCAACAACTAGACACTTTCTTGTAACATCAACGCTTAGCATGTTCAGAGTATTGTAAACATGTTTCTCTGTTCTTACCAAAATATTCCACTGTTCAAACTGATATCCAATTGTTGTCGACACATGATCCCGATGGTGAATGCCTGCATCTATTGTGCTTTGCAGCTCTGCGAGCCTACCAGAAACCTCTCCTATAATTTTCCTTTGTTTACTGATTTCTTTAGGGGAAGGATAGCGATTTTCCCCAAAGGATTCACAAATATTCATTACTTTAGTCCTTGCTCGCTCTCGAGACAAAAAAAATAACAAAAACAATTTTTTCAACCTAACACCAGAAAATTCCACAAATCCATCAACAACACCATGTAAAGATGAGAAAGTTCCACAATCTCTATAAATCTCAAGAAGTTTGGCCCAGTGGTAGAAAAAAGCATTTGTGATAGTAGAAGCAGCCATAGGATTTCTCATCGAAAGACTAGATGGTAAACCATTTCCACGGCCTCGACCTGCAAGAAATCCAACATCCTTTTGTGTTTTAACTTTGTCATGGAGTCTAGAAGGTCTCCACTTGTCAGTTGATGATTTTTTAGATTCACGGTCTATAGCCATAGATGCCTGTTTGAAAAAGAAGGTTCAACATCACCTGGGTATGCTCAACATCATGGATTTTTCATATCTCCTTCTTGACATAAATACATTTATATATCTTCATGTTAATTGGCGTAGCCTCTTTCACATGACTATGGAGTCGGTGTTCTTTATCAACATTTTGCTATCATAGCTGGATGCACTATGCAACCTGTGGGATTCACTTGGAACACTTGTGAACTTCCCCTTTATTACAAAAAATCAATACATGCTGCAAGTATATAACTAGGGAATGAGAAATTTAAAGGGAAGCTACAGTGAAAATAGGAATTGAAACTATGTAAAGTTGAATATTCTAATATAAATATAGAATACAATCCTAGAGATAACATCTAGATCCATTTGGGATTGATAACTCCCTACAAGGCTCCAAGAACCTAGCAGTTCCAGTGGCCTTTTTTATTGGGCTGGAGTCTAACGATCTATGGTAAATCAACATACTAAAACCAAACTGCTTTTCTGCACTGCTTAATTGAAAACAAATCCACTTAATACACTGGAAAATAAATGCTCGAAAATCAAGCTTATTTTTTTACACTGTTTATACTTAAGCAATCAAAAACTTGTTTTCAAATATAGGAAAACTTCCAATATAACCAATCTAGAAGTTTATGAATTAGCCAAGATTTTCTTCCATCTCTGAGCATATAAAATACTGAAAGAACTCGAAAGCACAAAAACATATCATCCAAAAAACCATACCCACAGATTTGAAATTATGTGCTTAAAAGATGAAGGACGCAAGACTTATCACTCTGCTTTGCTTCCATGTAACTTGCTACAGGATCATAGAAATTGTTAGAAGAAGCAATCTGAGAACAGGTAACTACCACATCTTTTTGTTTATGTGAAATCACTGATTGATAGATGACATCAAATTTCTTTTCTTGGATTTCTTGAGATGAAAGAGAAGAAAATTGAAAATTACCTCCTTGGTCTCTAAAATATCCAACTGAGACAACTACATTTGGTTTAATATTTCCTTGAAATTCTTTGTCTAGAAAAGAGGATATGGGATTTCTGCTTTCCAAATATTGTTGCTAAAAAAGACACACTATACACTGATTTGGTGACCCAACATCATCACTCTCACTGTCCTCGTAGATGTCATACATAGGTCCGTTGTTGAAGATTTCTGTAAATACTGATTCAAAAGGCCTCTCTTCCAATTCATTTGAGTATTCATCATATATAGGCTCACTTCTTAAAATTTCAATAAGTGTTGAAACATAAATCTTTTCCTCTCCATTGTTGTTTTTTTCAAATGGCTCAAGAATGGAAATCAAGGGCTCTTCAAACTGCTTTTCGACCTTTGATACATGAGAAAGTATAATGGACAGATCTAACTTCTCATCATTTCCCCTAATACTTGGGTTAGATTCATGTTCATGATAGAAAGGTTTATTTGAAAAAACATTAGCATCATCTTCCTCATTATTATCATCCTTGTCATCTAAATTTGAAGTAACGGGTACATAACGAGAAAGAAAATCATGTTGCTGTAAAACAAAGTTATGAAAAAATATAAGAGACAATAAATTATCTTCTTCCTTCCCAGCCTTATCATCCTGCTTATCTGAATTTTAAGTAGTAGCATTCTCAATTACATAATCATGGATTTTACCATCAACTATGAGTTGTGAATCTTCCTCGAAAGTAGCCAAAGAAAATATTTCATCCTCATCATGCAATTCATATTCCTCACAATGATTTACAAATAAAAACTCATCTGAAAAGTACCTTTTACAGTGCTCATGGAACAATGTGTGCAAGTGGTTCAAGGATTAAATGCTGGAAGGAGGCAATGAGAAATACCACTCACGTGCAACACCATCCAATAAATACATGAACATCTTCATATGAACATCCTCGTGCTGTAAATATAGCAGACTCATGAATTCATGGAACTTGATGAGGTGATCAGCAAAATTATCTTCTCTCCTTTCTCTGAAGATAGGCAGAAAATCTCCCCATTCTATCATAGTCGGTACTAGATGTGGGAAACCAGGAACTGCTGAAAAATTAAAAGGTACAAACCTTTGAGCCAGAATGGCTTCCATGGTCTTTGGCATATTGGACCTTGACATCTTCCCCAGTGGAGTCACCAATATATTTGTCTGTAATGAAGCTGGAGTCGCCAGGTAGAAAACTACAGTTAAGCTAATATCCTTGTCTTGTCTACCATCAAGAGTTGGATTTCATCATTTTTGTTCTTCCCGAGGAAGATACCTTCGTTCCTCTGTCCCCAGCAACAGTGCCAAAAGATGTTATCACTAAAAGATGCACCTCGACTGCATAAGGAGCATGGCTAGCGACTCATTAAAATTGGTTTAATGGGTAACTTAGTTGATAAACTGCTGGAGGTATAACAATACAGAGATCAGGATAGGTTTAAGATCAAATAGCAAAAAATGTATCATTGTAAACTACAGTAATAGGAAAGACTACAAGCATGAATTTATAAAGAATGAATCTGGTTCTGCAACAGGACATTTAAAGGTAATTGCACATCATTATAAGAATCTTGTAATAGATTATCAAGACCACACACAACATAAAATCATAACTAGATACAATTCATGTATAAAAGAAAAACAGGCTCATGATTTTAATCATTTCAAAGCAGTCATTTCATATTAAGATATACAAAATGCATACAACAGTCTAACTTTCAATACATCCTCAACCCTCTCGGCTGGAACCCCCCCTTTTCATCAAATGATCAGCTCTTAGAAATAAAATACAAAGAACAAGTTATTGACAAGCTTAGGGAATTGAGTCTATCTATAAATAAATGATATTTGAGTTTCAATCACAAAAAATCTGGAAAGCTCTTTTTAACTGCGATCTTGCCAACCGATCCCTCAATTCTTGGTCCACTACTTGATAATCTTGAATTTGTTTTGTTATTGATCTTCTGGACTTGCCATTTGTATTTGATATTCAAATATATAGATTCTAGCTGAGAATATTGCTTGTAGTTTGGAACTAAATGCATGAATAAGTCAATTTTTCCTTCTATCTCTCAATACTTTACCCTTGGAAGTTGTAATGCTTAAATATAACTGGAAGATGCTCATCAAGCTCCTAGAAATCGAGGATTCTCGTTAATTAATGCTCCTCATACTCCTCATTCTATTAAATCTACGATTGACATTCATCTTGTGCTTGACAATCTGAAATGTGTTCTACCACTCTTCTATGAAGATCAAGTTTGCTTCTATTTAATGCTAGAATGTTAAAACCCTATCTTGATGAATTTATATTTTCATTCTCATGACAAATCTCCTCACCCGTTTTCTCTTCAACAAAGGCTATTCAGATGTTCCTTCAAAGGATTTTGGCATCCCTCCTCACCTCAACAGAATCCTTTAGGATGAATATCTCATCCTTGAAATCATACAAAGTGGAAACTGAATAACTTGCTTTACCTCCTTCTGCAATCTCCTTGGAAACTGAATCTACAAGTTCAGACTCATCTAAATCCAATCACAAAACATTACAGCAAACAAAAATGGAAACATAACTATGGTGAATACACCAATATTTTATGCTTGATACTTGGCAACACCATATGCATCAACTATTTCTTGGAAAGCAGTGGTAAATTTATTTGTTCTGAAATATGTGGGTGGCAACTCCTTTGTATCCAGCACTTGGAATATAGTTCCAACCTGTGAGCTACTATCCACAGTTGCACGATGCAATGCATATTGAACCTAAGCTCTTGCAAATACAGGGCACCATCCCTCAGAAACTAGACACTTTCTTGTAGCATCAATGTTTAGCATGTTTAGAGTATAGTAAACAACTTTCTTTGTTCTTACCAAAAGACTCCACTGTTCAAACTAGTATCCAATTGTTGTCAACACATTATCCCGATGGTGAATTCCTGCATCTATTGTGCTTTGCAGCTCTACGAGCCTACCAGAAACCTCTCCTATCATTTTCCTTTGTTTACTGATTTCTTCAGGGAAAGGATAGCAATTTGCCCCAAACGCTTCACAAATATTCATTACTTTAGTCCTTGCTCACTCTCAAGAATAAAAAACAATAACAAACACAATTTTTTCAACCTAATGCCAGAAACTTCCACAAATCCATCAGCAACACCATGTAAAGATGAGAAAGTTCGAGAGTCCCTATAAATGCCAAGAAGTTTGGCTCGTGGGTAGCAAAAAGAATTTGTGATAGTAGAAGCACCAATAGGAGTTCTCATCGAAAGACTAGATAGAAACCATTTCCACCCCCTTGACCTACAAGGAATCCAACATCCTTTTGTGTTTTAAGTTTGTCAGGGAGTCTGGAAGGTCTCATCGACAAGTAATCCAACATCCTTTTGTGTTTTAAGTTTGTCAGGGAGTCTAGAAGGTTTCCACTTGTCATTCGATGATTTTTCAGATTCACGGTCTGCAACCATAGACGACTGTTTGAAAAAGAAGGTTCAACATCACCTGGGTATGCTCAACATCATGGCTTATTCATATCTCCGATCTTGACAGAAATACATTTATATCTCTTAATGCCAATTGGTGTAGGCTCTTTGACATGACCATGGAGTCAGTGTTCCTTATCAAGGTTTTTCTATGATAGCTGGGCGCACTATGCAACCCGTGGGCTTCACTTGGATGTTGGAATTATGTAATTACTCCACTGCCAGGATGCAACAGATTTTGAAGTAGCAATATCAGCTGCCGGAACTTTGAAGAGCCATGACCATTCAGCTTGTGGCTGCCACAATACTGAAGAGTCACAATACTGTCACACCACCTCAACACCTGACAAAACAACAAATTATTAAAACATAAAAAACCATTTTTATATATCAGTTGAGCGAATCTATTTTCTAAAAAGGTAGCGTAGTTTATATTTTTGTCAGACTGTAACAGAGCATTAACATATTGTAAATCATTTAAACAGAGAAGCCCGTTTTGTTAGAGAAGGGCCAATTAGCATTTAATGGCCGACTTAGTTAAAATCCTATAAATACTTGTATTGTAAACCATAATTGACACATTGAATATGAACAGCAGAGCGTAATAGAAACAGAGTTGAAACTCTGATATTTTTCCTGTGTAATTCTGTTTTTGAAAAAACTCAGTTTTATTTTTTTATGTCGGGTTGTTGTAGCAGCTCGTGTTTTAGTGTGAATATTGTTTATTTATTCAGTAGAATATGTGTGATAAGTTTATGGACGCAGGGGTCATCAAATCAATGAAAAATAATGAGCTGCAACAGAGCTGTGAGTGACGTCAACAGTCACAGCTGGTGGATTTAAGCATATAGAGTGTTGCCAGTTGTAAAAGCCAGCTGCAATACCTTCTATTGGGTACTTCTAGTAATAGCAGTTGAGCTGCAATAGTTCTGTAGGAATAAAAATTGATTTTGTAAAGTCTGTCAATGAGTCGCAGCCAGCAATGTACAGCTTTCCTGTAGGTTGTTTTTGAAGTTGTTCATGAATTTTTTAGTGCTGCTGTTGAAGTGAGTGGCACTCCCCTACCTTCCCCACAGTGGTATCAGAGCTTGGTTAAGTTTCATCTCGTGTTTAAGAGTCTGGTTAACTTTTATTGCTCATTTGTTTTTGAAATTAATTGAAATGGCTACTAACAGCAGTGTAGTATAGCCACAAATTCCAGTGTTGTCTGAAAGGAATTATGACACATGGTTTATTAAGATGAGAACTATCTTGTGTGCTCAGGATCTTTGGGAGTTTGTTATGATTGGATATCATGAACCAGCTGATCAAGCGGCGGAGTTGGCTTTAACCAATGCTGAACGTGTTCTACTGAAGGAAAATCGAAAGAAAGATAATAAAGCTCTTGGTCTTATTCAGCAAGGTCTGAGTGAATCTATTTCTCGGAAGATATCAAGTGCTAAGTCTTCAAAGAAATCTTGGGACACTCTTGAAACGTGCTATCAAGGTGTGACCAAGGTGAAGAATGTTAAGTTGTAGAATTTAACAAGAGACTTTGAGAATATGAGGATGAAAGACAATGAGACTGTTGATAATTTCATGACACAAGTCATGAGTGTTGTAAACCAGCTACGATAGTATGGTAAAGATCTTCCAAATCAACATGTAATTGAAAAATTGCTGAGATGTTTGCCAAAGAATATTGAAGCAATGGTTGTTCCAATTCAAAAGTTTAAAAATCTCAGTCAAATGCACATTGATGAGCTAACTGGGTCATTGCTTGCTCATGAATTAGGAATGAACATGTATGATGACACTCCTTTAGAAAATGCTTTTAAATCTTAGTTAAATGTTACTAGAGGTAGAGACAAAGGAAGATCTAGTAACAAAGGAAGAGGAGGACGAAGTGCTGGTCATAGTGATAGCAGAAATGATTCTGAAAATGAAGAGAAGTTACAGCAGAGTACTCCTAGCGTAAGGGGGAGTAGCAGCAGAGCAGGACAGTTAGGAAATCAAAGGTATGATAAATCTAAAGTTCAATGTTTTTATTGTAAGAAATTTGGGCATTTTTCTAGCAAGTGTTGAAAGAAACAAGCAGATGCTAGTAAGTTGTCTACACACATGACAGAGGAGACTGAAAATGAAGAGCAGCCTATGTTTTTGACTTGTAATGTAACCCAGGAAAGTTCAAAAGATATTTGGTTTCTGGATAGTGCATGCAGCAACCACATGACTGGAAATAAGGAATTATTTTCAAGTCTATGTACCAGCATACAGTTTGAAGTAAAGTTGGGTAATGACTGTAAGGTAAAAGTTAATGGTAAAGCTGTGATTGTTGTGTATGCAAAAGATGGTAAAACAAGAACTATTCATGATGTTTATTATGTTCCTGGTTTTATGTGTAATTTATTGAGTGTTGGACAATTGTTGGAGAAAGAGTACAGAGTATTCTTTAAGAAAAATGTATGCACTATTTATGATAAATATCCAAGTAAACAGTTGATTGCCAGAGTAGAGATAACAAAGAATAGAATGTTTCCGCTGACTATGAGAAATAATTTGACTAACTCTTTGAATGCTTAAAAAACTAAGAGTTTAGATCAATCATGGTTATGGCATTTGAGATATGGTCGTTTACATTTTGGTGGTTTAGAATTGCTACAGAAGAACCAGATGGTAAAAGGATTTCCTAGTATTGAGCAGCCAGCAGCCTCATGTGAAAGTTGCATATTGGGAAAGCATCATAGAGAGAAATTTATTTATGGAGTCTCAAACAGAGAAAAGGAACCATTCGAACTGGTACAGATTGATTTGTGTGGACCGATGCAAACACCTTCTTTGACTAGTAATGTTTATTTTATGTCTTTTATTGATGATTACAGTCGAAAAACTTGGGTGTATTTGTTGAAACAGAAATCTCAAGCATTTTATGTGTTTAAAAGTTTTAAAGCTATGGCTAAAAAAGAGAGTAACAAATTTATTAAAGTCTTGAGATTAGATGCAGGAGGTGAGTATATGTCAAATGAATTTATGGATTTTTGTAAGTATCATGGAATTAAAAGCCAGTTTACTACACGCTACACTCCACAGCAAATCTATGTAGCAGAAAGGAAGAATCGAACCATTATGAACATGGCTTGAAGTATGATGAAGGAGACGCATCTTTCAAATGAATATTGGGGAGACGTTGATACTTGTTCAGTGTACATTCTGAACAGAAGCCCAATGAAAAGCGTGAAGGATCAAGTTCCTCAACAAGCTCGGAGCGATAAGTGTAGCAGCATATCTTATTTAAGAATTTTTGGTTTTGTAGCTTATGCACATGTACCTAAAGAGTTGATGAGAAAGTTAAATGACATAAGTCAGAAATGTATTTTTGTTGGATATAGTGAAGAATCTAAAGCATATAGACTTTATAATCCCATCACCAAGAAGTATGTAATTATCAGAGATGCGGTGTTTAAAGAAGAAGAAGCATGGGATGGGACAATTGATAAATTAGTTGGTGAGGAAGTTGTAACACCTAACACAGAAAATGAAGAAGATGAACAGGGCACACATGGAGGACAGTTCACTCCACATACACCAGTAGCAAGGACACCTGCCAAAATTCCCAAAGCTTATGAACATGGTGAGCCATCAAGTGTTGGTGGACAATAAGGAGCAGGATCAGAGGTAAGTAATGAATCAAATCCCACACTGGCATCATTAAGAAATAGAGTTAGAGGTGAGAAGACTAGAAGTTTAAGAGAACTGTATGAATAGAATGATGAAGTAGATCAAGTTTCAAATTTTGCATTTATAGCATGTGATCCTGTAGATTTTGATGAAGCTGTTAAAAATGATGTTTGGATAAAAGCAATGGATGAAGAAATTGATGCCATAGAAAGAAATAATACTTGGAATCTTGTAGAATTTCCTGAAGATAAAAATTGTATTGGTGTTAAATGGATTTATAAAACTAAGTTAAATGTTGATGGTGATGTTGAAAAATATAAAGCAAGACTTGTTGCTCAGGGGTTTAGTCAACAACCTAGAATTTATTATAATGAGACATTTGCACCTGTAGCCAGACTTGATACTGTAAGGATGGTATTAGCTATTGTTGCTCATAATAAATGGTATCTACATCAAATGGATGTAATGTTCGCATTTTTGAATGGATCTTTAGAAGAAGAGGTTTATGTAAGACAACCTCTAGGATACGAGGTTGATGGAAAAGAAGATAAAGTCTATAGATTGAAGAAAGCATTGTATGGATTGAAAGTAGGAACCCAGAGTTTGGTACAATAGAATTGATGAATATTTGAATGGTGAAGGATTCAGCAGAAGTCCAAGTGAACCAACATTGTATACAAAGGTAAACCAAGAAGGTAAAATACTTATTGTTTGTTTATATGTGGATGATTTGATATTCATTGGACATCTGTCAGTAGATGAGTTCAAGAAAGCCATGAAAACAGAATTTGAGATGACTGATTTATGGATGATGAAATATTTCCTTGGTATTGAAGTAATTCAATCTGAAGATGGTATTTTGATATGTCAGTATAAATATGCAAATGGTGTATTTAAAAGATTCAAAATGCTGAATTGTAAGTCAGCTGTAACTCCAATAGCAACTGGCACAAAACTCAGTAAAGATGATGATGAGTCAAAAGTTGATCCAATGATGTATAAGAGACTCGTTGGAAGTCTCATGTACTTAACTACAACAAGAATTGATATAATGTTTGCAGTAAGTTTAATTTCAAGGTTTATGGAAACACCAAAGAGTACCCACTGGCAAGATGGAAAGAGAATCCTAAGATATATTGTCGAAACAACCAATTTTGGTATCCAATATACATCTAATTCAAATTTTAAGTTGATTGGATACACTGACAGTGATTTTGCAGGTTCTATTGATGATAGAAAGAGCACATATGGATATGTGTTCAGTTTTGGATTGGAATCAGTAGCATGGGCATCGAAGAAGAAGCCCATTGTGACACTATACTCTATTGAGGCAGAGTATGTTGTTGCAACAACAGCTGCATGTCAAACAGTTTGGATGAGAAGAACTCTTTGTGAGTTACAGCATGAACAAAATGAACCAACTCCAATCTTTTGTGATAATAACTCGACTATTGCACTATCAAGAAACCACGTCTTTCACAAAAGAAGTAAACATATTGATACACGGTATCATTTTATTCGTGAACTGATAAACAACAATGAAATCAATGTGGAATTTTGCACATCAAGAAATCAGTTTGCAGACTTGTTTACAAAACCATTGGGAAAAGATTTGTTTGAACTTCATAGGAAAAACATTAAGGTTTGTAAGTTGTAATAGAAATCAAGTGTTACAAAATTTTGTTTTTTGAAGTGTAGTAATTAAGGGGGAGAATGTTGGAATTATGTAATTACTCCACTGCCAGGCTGCAACGGATTTTGAAGCGGCAATATCAGCTGTCGAAACTTTGAAGAGCCATCACCATTCGCCTTGTGGCCGCCGCAATACTGAATAGTCACAGCACCGTCACACCACCTCAACGCTTGACAAAACAACAAATTATTAAAACATAAAAAACCATTTTTATATGTCTGCTAAGCGGATCTATTTTCTGAAGAGATAGCGTAGTTTATATTTCTGTCGGACTGTAATAGAGCATTAATATATTGTAAATCATTTGAACAGAGAAGCTTGTTTTGTTAGCGAAGGGCCAATTAGCATTTAATGGCCGACTTAGTTAAAATCCTATAAATACTTGTATTGTAAACCATACTTGACACGTTGAATATGAACAACATAGTGTAATAGAAATAGAGTTGAAATTCTGATATTTTTCCTGTGAAATTCTATTTTTGAAAAAACTGAGTTTTATTTTTTTATGTCGGGTTGCTATAGCAGCTCGTGTTTTAGTGTGAATATTGTTTATTTATTCAGTAGAATATGTGTGATAAGTTTCTGGACGCAGGGGTCATCAAATCAGTGAAAAATAGTGAGCTGCAACAGAGTTGTGCGTGAGCTGTGAGTGACGTCAACAGTCGCAACTAGTGGATTTAAGCGTATAGAGTGTTGTCGGCTGTAACAGCCAGCTGCAATACCTTCTACTGGGTACTGCTAGCAGTAGCAGCTGAGCTGCAACAGTTTTGTAGGAATAAAAATTGATTTTGTAAAGTCTGTCAATGAGTCGGAGCCAGCAATGTACAACTTTCCTGTAGGTTGTTTTTGAAGTTGTTCATGAAGTTTTTAGTGCTGCTGTTGAAGCAGGCCACACTCCCCTGCCTTCCCCACATTGGATGCTCTGTAAACACTTGTGAACTTCCCCTTTATTACAAAAAAACTGTGCATGATGCGAGTATATAACTAGGGAATTATAAATTTAAGGAGAAGCTAGGGTGAAAATAGGAATGGAAACTACTTAAAGTTGAATATTCTAAATCTAGAATACAACCCTCGAGATAACACAGCCTTCAAAAGAAGAGACAAAATCTAACCCTTTTTTTTTAGAGAAAAAAATACCAGCCTTTGTTATTCATCAAGAATCAAAAGACATCTTATACATATGGCCAGTATATGGCCTCTCAGTCTTAGCACATAATACACAAAAGTAATCCCATCAAAAAAAAGACAGAAAAGATCTAAACAGTCATACAAACAACCCATAAAGAAAGAGCACAAAGTCTGACAATTGCATACTTTTCTCATCATCCTTGATAAACAGGTCGGAATATGCTGATATAGATTGAAAGTGATAAAAAAACAGACAAATCTTGAGCAAAACATGCCGGCTGAAAGTCACAGCAAAGCGGACTAAGAACAAAAACATATCAATCACAAAGTGCCAATAGTATAAGAGCATATAGCTCTGCACATGCTAGAAAAGCATAAATTGACCATGATCTATGATCATGCCATCCAGAGATTCAGAAAAGAATCCAAAACCCATATCCATCTTCAAAGCCTACTTGGAGAGACCATCAGCCTACGAGTTATGCTCACGATATATATGTTTGAAGATCACATGAGGGGCAGATAATAGCATAGAACGGATGGCATCACACCAATGATTCAGAGAAGGGACATTTAGAGTTGAGAGTCTATTAAGCCAAGAGATAATGGCAAGCGAGTCTCCAAATATCGAGTGCATAGGTAATCCCATCAACTCACTCACTCTCAGAATAACCCAAAGTGCCAGTAATTCAGCTCTGGTGTTTGAGCAACTTCCACAGCCCAAAGAGAAACTAATGCAATAATCAACATTGAGATGAAAATCACAAAGCCAGCACCACCAATATTCCCAGCAGCAGCCCCATCAAAAAAGCCACAAGGGTATTTCATCATGGGACTCGGACCAATATTCCTTATTCTTTGATTTTTTTGAGGTACTGAATACAAGAGCATAAGGTTATCAATTTGAATGATAAGAGCATGGACAAAGAGCATTTTATTGTCAAATATGCATCTATTTATGAGATTCCAAATACACCAAAAAATGAAAATCGGTAGATATCTGAAGTGTGCAGAGAACGGGATATAGTTAAACCAGTATTCCAGAAGAGATGAGACAAATACAAAATGAAGAGGAGAAAAACCAAATCGAGCTGCATAGTAGGAAAAGATTTTAATGGTGAAAGCACAGTCCAAAAAGAGATGCTGAGTATTCTCTTCATCCAAACAGCAGAGGACACATCTACTAGGGTCCTGCATACCCCGATGTTGCAATTGATCCTAGGTCAGTATCCGACCCCTACCCGTAAGCCAAATGAAGCATCCAATTTTCAAATCTAACTTAATATCATGAGGTTAACAAGATCAATGACATGACATAGCAGGTTCAGACATCTACACTTAATCAACAAGCAGTAAAACATCATCCTTTAACAATTCAATCTACAACAATGACCCTTCAAAAAGTAACCAAGAGCATTAACGAGGGTGGCAATCCTTCAATTCTTCGACTCATGCACCAAGTTTAAACACGACGGCAAGGAGAAAACCCTTAAAATTCACATTTCACAGATCTTTTAATATATACAAAAATTTCATTACAAAAAAAATTGCAATTTACATTTCAACCCCAAATGGGTTTTATCAAATTTCTCCTTCGAGATTTTCTTTACATTTCCACAAATAGGTGAGAATTGACGAGATGGACCATGGCCTGGTAATCATGACGCCCGCCACCACCAAAATCTCATGGGCATATTTTTCACATCACGAGATTTATTCAATCAGCCATATTTCTTCCTCCGGGAACCGCAGCCACCAAACCCTAAACACAGCGTGAAGGTTCAGTCTAACAGCCCTTCTCTTTCTTCCTTACAGTCGTCCGTCACTTTTTTTCTAGAACCAGGTTCTTTTCCTCACCTGCGACCTCATATTTCACAGCATCAATAAACCAACGATGGTTACAGTATTTGGGTGTTTGGCGACACTGGCAGCGGCGGGTATAGTCCCAACATACTGCCTATTTATGGTAAATCCCTTGCGACGACGTATTCGAATGGGGATGAGAAGGTTACGGTTGCAACAGAGAGGAGCAAGAAACTCTGTGGGGAAACAATGTACGGCGTTATCGCGCTTTGATAAGCATATGGAAGAGGGAGCTTCATAGTAGCATAATTAGGTTGTATTGGATTTTTTTTATGAATATTTTGTGTAGGGGTATTATGAACATAGATTCTTAGATTTTTATTAATGTAAACTTAAATTTTGAAAATAAATTTAAAAATTTAAATTTAAATTATTTAAACATCATAAAATACTATAAAAGTAACATTTAATTCAATAATTTAGTATTAATAATTATTAGTATTCAGATAATTATTATTAATTAAATACTCTCTCTCATAATATTTATGTTTATCCAATAGTAATTTTGATTGCAATAGGAGGATTTCAATACCACTTTACCATAAGAGGCAACATGAGGAGAGAGGGAAAATGCGGAAAATCACTAAAAATTTATTAACAATTGCTAAATTTTTACAATACAAAAAATCCAATTGCTGTAAATAGTTCACACCATAAAGAAATCAACAAAACCATCCACGAAATGTGACAAAAAATCAAAATCAAAATCATAGTGCATAAAATTGTTTTATGTCTGTGTTGTTAGGGAAAATGTTCTTATAGATGGGGTGAGGACACCAACGTAGGAGGGTTAGAGACATATATATAAAGTTCTATAGATACACCAAATATGCAAAAGAGTTAAGTGTTAGGAGGGTGTGTAACTTAGAAACAGAAGGTTCATCCAAGCCTTCCCATGCATCCTCCTCATTCTCTCCAATCAAGGAACCTACAAACCCGCTTCAAGACCTTCCTCAAACCAATTTGATTACATATAAAATATTGATATTCAAAAGACTCATGAAACACTGATCTCGTATAAACACCAACATATAATAAAAAATTGAGATACATCCATACATAGTGATTTAGAAAGAGAAGAATGCCTAATCTTTTATTAAAGAATGAAGCAAGTACATATTACCTTCATTCAATCAAGGCACCTCAAGAAAAATTCAATTTGGATTGCCTTCTTCTCTCCTCCAAGAACCTCAACCTTCAAACAATGTAGCACTGATAGATGGTAACTGGGGCACAAGTAAGGGGGATGAGAGCCCAAATTTTTCCAGCATAACATTAAATAGGATAAGTCTCCTTCATGGTCCCCTATCCTTCTCTTATATAGTAAATGGAGAAAATAAGGTCGAGGAGGAAGCAGTTACAACCGAGGAGGTAGTTCCAAAACCACCCAAACCACACAATTTTCGATATTTTTTATATTTTTGAGCTTTTTTTGAGGTATGCGATAATAGAACACTGGAAACAAGTGTCTGCAAAGGAAAAAATGCTAGTGGACCATGTTCAAGTGGTGTTTTGAGGGAAAATGTCATTTTTAAGGATTTTCTAGGGATTTTCAGGAAGTGATTTGGTCTGCAAACTTGTTAATCAACTTCGTAACTATGAAATGAACCAAGAAAGAGGTAAGGCCATCCTACAAAGATACCAAATATGAATCTTCCATCCATAGAATGACCTTTGGGTGAGCGACAATAGCCTTATGTAAGTGTCGTCATGCGACCAAACATGTAAGTGTGATCACTGACAGAGAAGTGTCAAATTTGGCTATAAAAGATTCCCCCTAATGTATGAGGTCAGAGGATAAGGAAATGGATGAAATACATTATAAATAAGGAATGGTTGGGTCATGGAGTCGAAGAAATTGAGGAAACCAAGATCGCAAGCTCAAATGAATGTACCTGAAAGAGAGGGAAAGTGTTAGACAATGTGATCTCTGGGACATACATGTCCATGTACAGATGATCGTCAGAACCGTACAAGGAAGATCCAACATATCCTTGATGTAACTATCATGGCCACACAATATGAAAACAGACGCCATGTGAAATATAGAGGAGTTATGGACACAAATGAACAACATTGATCCATGCTCAGTGACCGATCATATCCAAAAAAAGACAAGGTGTGTCTATGTCACAACAGGTGTCATATGAGGTGTGAAACGGTATTGCCCAACTCGAGCAATAGAAAACAATGATGATGCCACTGGGGCCAAAGGTGTTCAATCCAAACCATCTCAAGGTACAAAATCATAACCATGAGAATAAATGGATTGATGTCGAACATGGAGGATACCGTTTGATTATTGGTCATTGATGGAAATCATTAACAAACGCGAGGGAACCCGCCAATGACGAAAGAAGACACAAGATACCTAGTACATTCTAACATGTGTGAAAATATGGCCTTGAAGTCAAACACCTGAGGAATCCATTGAGTAGGAGACATGGAGGTATTCTCACTACCCAATAGCAAGGGCTACTTCCACTAATGACTACAATCCCCAAGATACTGCCAAAAATGCTAAATCTCATTCCCAGAGAAAGATGAGTTGAATTCAATGGGAAGAGACCCATTGGAAGGGAGGAATTAAGGCATCCTCCATCTTCCAACATGGGGAAAATCAAGCACTGAATTGATTTGGAGCTAGGACAAAGTCTTGAAAAATGGATGAAGACATGATGTAATGGAATGTACCGGGTAATGACCAACACATGAGGTCAAGGAAATTGTAGAATGTCCGACACAAGTTTTATCCTTGAACTATGAGCATGACACAATAATGAGTCAGGTAGATTTAGACACATTGAAGGGACCAATTATACAAATATGCAATGTAGGAGACATTGACAAATTCTCCATATGATTGCAATAGTAACCAATCGGAGGAGTAAAAACTTTGGGATCAAGTTTTAATCCTAATGCCAAAAAGTAGAACCCAACTATTAAGAGAGTCAAACCAGTGCTTTTTTCAAGGATGATAGGACTTGCTACAATTACAAAAAAATACATTTGACACCCTTCCCTTCTCCTTCTCTTTTTTTTCCAATACCATTATTGTATAAGTTTGAAGATTCCAAGAAAGAAAACTTGAGACCTTCTTCATTTTTTAATCAAGATTGAAGAAGAGAGAGAAGAATGCTTGAAAAATAACTGATCCACGGATTTTACAAGACCAAATTAGTGAATGCTCGTTGATGTTTTCATATTTTGGGAGTCTCAAAACGCTAAAGAAGACACTAAAAGGGTTATTTTTCGTAAATTTAGTCTCTAAAGTTCAAAAAAATATAAAACAACTTACATGAGAACTCTCTTATCTCAAGAGACCTAAGGTTTTGATTTTTCATAGATAGTCTTCGAGGTCTGAAAAAGGGTTAAACTATTACCAAAGGGTGATTCCATGAAGGTGGGTAACACTTTTTGGCCAAATTTGGCGATGAAAATCTGATTTTTTACTCATGTGCTAGATAGAAGCCCTCGAAACACATATATGCCATGTGAATTTTGACTTGCCGTAAAAAAACAATTTGTAGAATATTATGTTGGCTTCCCAATGATATTTTTTTTAAATATTCTGATTTCATTTAATGTGTGAAATTTCGCATTTAATGAACTGTGTGACCTTAAAAATTTGAAGAAGTTAATAAGTGGCTCGTGTCCAACCCCAATAATTCAATCTTACATTAATAATTTAGAAAATATATATATATGACCATAATCTACACAAAATTCACTGTGGTTTGCATATTTTTTTGTTAATTTATTTCACAATATACAATTATTAATTATTTTTCGAAAGTGACCACATCTGATTTCAACATCATTTTATACACATGTGTGTCCATCCCATCTTTTCTTTCACTGTTTTGAAAAATTGAAAAAGATGATCAATCATATCTATAACTTCGATTACTCCACGACCCATTTCTACAAATGAATATAAATAACCATTTTTCTATTGTTTCCTATTTATAGTAAAAATGATTAAACACCCTCGATTGAGCTTCTTTTAACCCTCGATCGAGCACTTATACCTCGATTGAGGGTTTTGGAAAAAGCTTGATCGAGGTATGTTTTTGTGTTTTTTCTGAAATTGACGTTTTTGTGTTTTTTCTGAAATTGCGTTGCCAAAAATTGTAACCCACCTCCATGGATGCACCCCAAACAAACACTCCTTTGATAAAAAGAACTAAACTTTAGTTTAACGAGTGTGAAGGAAGCAAGTTCACTCATGTTGTTCCATTAATTTGTGAGTATAGGACAACAAAATGGTACACTTGATGCCATTTTTCTAAATTTTAGTGAGCATGATAATATCATGAAAAACACTTAGATTTTTTTTCATGTTTTAAACCAGAGAACGGAAAAAATTCATCTCAACAAGGTTCCTCTTTCGTCAATTCAATCCCCCACGACCGAAAAAGAGATATACCAAGACCAGGTAGAAATATTCTAAGCACGATGAATTAGAGCATTCATTTTTCATAAGTAATCCACATGGTCTGGAAACATCTTAAACCTATAAATATGTGGATGTTCCTTCACATCCTTTAACGACTTTGAAGTGAATAAGTTGACCCGACAATCTTGTCAAGTTTAAGGAGTCTGTTGTAATCTCACAGATCACATAAGGTTACCAATAATACATACTAAAACATACATATAAAACATAGACAAGAGATAAGAAAACGTAGGTGAATTAACAGATTATATTACATGAATGAGTCCATACAACACAGAGAACTGAACTGAGTTCTCATTTGATTCAACAGCCTAATATATATGATTACAAAACGATTACAAAATAACTACCTGTCAGTTCGATGAACCGACATGACCTTTAGGTGGTCGACCTAATCTCTAGTTTAGTCAGCCAACTGACTTAGTCGGTTGATCGAATAAGTCGGCTCATCGAATTAGTCGGCTCATCAACTAAGTCGGCTATCGTTCAAGTCAACTTATCGACTTGCTCCTTCTACATCTCCCCCATGAACAAAATGTTTCTTCATCCCGAAGAAACAGGGAGGTACAAAATTCTGCCTATCTGGTCTCAATAGTTATTGTGATGTGTCTGGTCTTCATGGGCTGTGAAGTCTGATGGTCGATCTTTTCTGTACATACACTTCAACAATGGCTAGGGCTATTACTGTGAGGTGATGTTGGAAATCTGTCCAACTTTGCAAAATATTTTGGATGTCGATGGTAAGTGTGGTCAGGCTTGATAGGATTGACATCTTTTTTGAAATGGAGACTTTGGAAATTCTCTCCATGTTGGGACCCATAAACTGGTCCTTCTCCTCTGCAGTCTCGATAATTCGTTTCATCTGCGGGCATATGATGTCGAATTTTTCCAAGTTAGGGATAGCTTGTTGCACCCACTGATGTGCTTCCCTCTTTAGTCTCTGCAGCTTGGTTGTTTCAAGCACTATTTGTTCTTCTATTGTGGTCCTTAGTACTTCCTCAGTGGTTTTCCTACTTTCTAATGCCTGGTCCCCTTATCGGGTCTGCCGAGTTTGCTGATAGACTTGCCCGTAGTGAGCAGTCCAGTCTCTCAGTATTTCTTTAGTTATGACAAACTCCTCCATGTGATCTTGTAGCACTTTATAAGCTTCGGAAAAGGCAGTGTGTTGTGCCATTAGGAGTTGGGTAGTTTCTTGCTTTTGTTCCTCCTTTGTTTCCTGAATGTGAGCTTGGAGTGCCGACACCATGCTCTCAAATAGCTGATACGCCCTCTCGAACGGTTTGTCTGTGTTGACCTCTACAGGGCCCGACATGACTAACTGGGCCAGGTTCCTACATTTGTTGAGGAACTCGACCTGTTTTGCATTCTTGTCATCGAGTTCCTTATTTCTCTGCTCGCTCCTCGTCTTTGCTTTGCCTACTAGGGTCTTGAGGAGTTGTCCTTGCTCTGCATCGGTTAGCAAAGTTGCATCTTTTAATTTGATATGGACCTTTGATGGATGTCCATGATGCTCCTTCCTCTATTTCTCCTTCCTCTTCTTGTTCTTTTCCTTCTCTGCTTGTGTCGGCACCTGTGTACCTACAAAAGTCAAGTCGAGATCTTTGGTTTGTGGGATAGTAGTTGATGGTTTCTCTTGTTGGGGTGGTGGGATGACTATTGCTTCCGGTTGTGGAGATGCAAGGTGTGCAGCTGGTTGTGGTGGGGCTTTCTCTGAGTTGGGGGGTGGTTGTGGTGGTGGGGATGGTGGTGGTGGTGATGGAGTTGGCCAATGGTCAGGGGTGATTGGTTTGGGGGAAGTGTGGGTGAGTGGTTGATTGTCGGGGCAGGGAGGTGAGTCTAAGTCGGAGAACATTTAGTTAATTTCTCAGGCTATGTCATCCTCATTTTCTTCTCCTCCAGTCGGTGCAGTGGCTGGTAGGTTAGCTTGGGGTACAGTCAGAGTGATAGTCAAGGTCCGACGTGCAACCACTTTAGCTTCCTTGTTGGGATTTCTCTCGAAAGTCGACGTGATGGTTGCAAATGTTCTAGATGGGCTTCATGTCCTGGTTGGTATCCATTGGTCTCGAAGAGAGGTACTTTTGTGGATATCTTATGTGCTAATGTAAATATATTAGGCAGCTTCTCAATGAATGCCTGCAAATCTCTGTCTTTATCGAACTTTTCCTTCACAGCCTCCGACATCACATTTTTGCACAAGTTGATTGGGCTTATTGAATGTTGTTCGGGCACTTGCTCCTCTATGACTTTTGTTGGTGATGGGGGTGGAGGCGTTGACATGAGATCGAGGACGTTCTCAGGCGTTATCGTGTGGGTGGTGTTGAGGCTTGGAAATTCGCAGGCAGCAACAGTAAGGGATTCTCCCCAGTCAACGTTCCCAACTAGCCTGTGACTGTTTGTTGTGGGGAATCCATCCGGTTTGCAGTCCGACTACTGTAGGTTAAGTACAAAATAAAGGGCTTTACTGGTTACAGCCCGGTCCACTGAGTTTTTTGTATTTTGACATAAGATATGAAATGCAAGTTCCTAATTAACAATGTAGGGTGATAAAGATGCAAGGAACAGTCACAATGTGATGCGCAGTTTCTTACCTCTTGTCTTAAGGCTCACAAGCATCTAAATCGCATACAACAAGAAGATAAAATAACTACCTAAACTATCCCTAGGGAGTAGGATTGTCATTCATTGGTGAGTAATACATTTTGTACATGCATTATGAAGAGTTACAGTTAGCTGACACTTCTTTCAAGACACACGAACAATTACAGATATTTAAACAACCAGATAGCCAATTGTTTTATGAACAACATTTATTACTCACAGTGGAAAACATCACAAAATAGATTGAAGAACATTCAACAAGAACATAGGTTCAGAAAGTTAAACACTCTTATAGTCAATTAAACATAGCTGAAAATGAAATAGTTCCCCTTCAACAGTGTTCATTTAATCACATTGATACATTCCACATTTCGCTTTCTCCAGCAGGCAAAAGTTGCAGTTTCTGCTTGTAAAAAGAAATAGTTCCTCTTACAAGCAAATGGTGTACAAGTTTTTTCCAGGGAAAAAAAAGTCCCTTCTAAGTTCTATCTTTACAATATTTAAACTACACAGCAGATCGTTTGGGATGCCCCCAAGCATGTGACTTTCCAGTCCCTCGAACGTTTCAGATTCTTCTTCAGGCCGCTTTGTCTTCCCATTTTATTTTCTGTGAACGTTCATCTTCTGATTAGTAACTGATAGATATTTCTAGTTTGTGCCTTTGCCATTATTCATTTTGTCCTTTTCTTCAGTCCTGAGGACCACGGTTTTACTTTTCCCAAAACTACCTAGATGTGCCTTCATGCTGCGTTTGCCTGAAGAGTCCTTCAATTCCACCTACGATCCATCAAAGTGTATCATTCATGGGTTTTACATTTTAAGAAAAACGTAAAAAAAAAAAAAAAACTAAAACCGGCTAATCCACCGGAAATGACCAGGCCCACCACTACTTCGTTTATCTATAGGTTCGCAATCATCAGATGCTCAGAGCGAGGATATCGGGAGCTAAAAATCCCACCCTAGCCGCAACGATGAAATATAAAGAGGTTACGGGCACACGGCCCAAGGGCAGGAAAAACTCTTCAATCGACAGTCGGCGGATAATAACATCGGAAGCCCAAAAGCTTTGCCTAGCCGCAATGGCGGAAAATGAAAGGCTACAGGCATGCGACGAAAAGTCAACACGCATCGGCAGCAGAGCGCTTTTCACTTCGGATGGCTAAATGCTTTAGGAGCCGCAACGACGGAAGTGAAAAGGTTAGGGACACGAGACCTAAGGGTGGGAAGAATCTCAATCGGAATTCGAAAAGTTTTGGACATCGGAAGCCAAAAGAATTTCCCAGCCGCAACGGCGGAAGAGAAACGGCTTCGGGTATGCGGCTAAAACAGGTCAACACGCATCGGTAGTCAGAACGATTTGGACTTCGAGTTCTAAACTACTTTGGGCTCTGCAACGGCGGAAGCAAAAAGGCTCCGGCTTCTGATCAAAACAAGAAAGACTCCCGATCAATAGAAAAATACTAAGTGTTTAGACAGCTTTAAAACTCAGCGGCGGTAAACCTGTTTTACTTCCGCGATAGTGACCCACAATAAAGAAAACTTGGTTCGATCAACAAGCGAAAACAAACTTAGAATCTGTGACTCACCATAAATTCCAAATGCAATCACAATTTGAACCTTGGGTGATAGTTAAGCTTTTACAATCATCTAAAATTAAAACACGACCAAAAACTCAAAGGATCCAATGATTAAAACAATGCAAAATCATGAGGAGGGGCCCAAAATTTGAGAAATTTGGAGAGAACAGTTGCGACCGCAACAATTGGTGATTACTTGGTGAACCTAGATCTCTGGGCGATTATTCTTTGAGTGATAGACTGTTTAACAACAAATGCATCCTATTGAATTCTTCCAGCTATCTGGATTTCTCGAATGCCGAAAGTGTGATAGTCCAATTTGGGAGAGTGGAAACCAAGATTTTCAAGTCCAGATAACTCTGTTGAGGCCAGAGGATGAGTTTCATTATTACCTTTGTCTTCAGGTAGCTGATAGCTTGGACACCACAGGATTGTAGCAGATGGTAAACAGAAATATTCGTTTGTTCCTCATTCCCATGCCACTTTAGCATCCTTTTGTGCTTTTGGACTTTTGTCCTATTCATATGAGTCCTCCTGCATGCCTTTCTTACTGAATTTTAATTCAGGATCCTCTATCCCATAGTGTCCTTTTGTGTGAGCGGTGTAATTCATGTTTCAGCTCACGGACGGAGAGGATCTTTCGGCAATTTAGTACTTATGATTCAGTATCTGCATTTGATGTATGATGCTTTCATAGGAGTTTTTTGACTCTTTATTTTCCTTTTGGCATTCGTTTCTTGGCATGGGATCATTTATATTTAATATACTGTTCACCTTTCTCCTTTCCATGGGTCCTCTGTTGTCGCTCCTTAGAACATTTTTAGTGTGACGTGGATGGAGCCTCAACATAGTATTCCAGACTCTTCGAATCTGGTTTATTTCACAGGGGTTAAGCAGGACTTCAATGTACACAGAGCTTATTCGAGAAAACTGCTAAACTGGAAGAAGTTCTTTTAGAAACACACAGTCTGAGGCCAAAAATGTTTATCATTCCCAAACATTTTGATTTTCTCCATGCAACCACGGGTTCATTCCCTTTATTGGAATCAAGAAAAACAAACTAGAACAAACTGAAAAACATGACTCAAAAGACAACCAAACAGATTATAAATATACAAGACAGAAGAACCCAAAGAAACTCAAGAAAAATAAGGCTTGAGAACCAAACCATTTACTGGTAGGTTCTCTTCCCACCCTTGCAGATCTTGCAACTTATAAGTAGAAGGGCCAAGCTTTGCTACAATCTGAAAAGGGCCTACCCACAACTGCTAGAATTTAGTGTGCTTTCCTTTCTCATCATGGGGGTGATCCCATTTGAGGACTAAGTCTCCTACTTCAAAGTCTTTTGTTCCAGCTTTATGTTTGTCAAACCATCTCTTTACTAACTCTTGCTGTTGCTTAAAGCGCTCTCTGGCTTTAGATATAGCCTCTTCTTCTTTCAGGAGGTTATATATCTTTATTTGTAAAACTTCATCATCCAACCCTCGAGACTCTTGAGCTATTATGGAAGAGGGCAACATGATATTGAGGGGAAGAATGGCTTCTTTACCATACACAAGGGTATACGGTGACACTCCTATCACATACTTAGGGCTGACTCTATAGGCCCAAAGGGCGTTTGGTAGCGCTGCATGCCAACTCCTCTGGTTTTCTATTACAGCCTTCTTTAAAATTCTAATCAGGTTTTTGTTAGAGGATTCAGCCAGGTCGTTTCCTTGTGGATAATAATTAGAAGAATAATGCAATTTTATCCCTTTATCATGAGCAAAAGTAGTCAATTTAACTGATGAAAAGTACTTGTCATTATCAAAGACTAATGAAACTGGAACTCCAAACCTGGTCATGATATGATCTTGCAGGAAGCTGATGACTTCGTCTTCATTTATGTTGCACAGTGGGATAGCTTCGACCCAGCGAGTGAAATAATCAGTCGTGGTCAGAATGTACCTGTGCTGCAGGGAGGAATTCGGTTTTATTTCTCCAATAATATCCAGCCCCCATTGCTCGAATGGCTCCGTGATCATCACAGGTTTTAGGGGTACTGTTGCTTTAGGTTGTCTCCCGCTACAACTTTGGCAAATATCACACTTTATGACATGTGTGTGTTCATCTTTGAAGAGAGTAGGCCAATAGTAACCGGCTCTGAGGATTTTGTGGGCTGTATTATCTCCTGAATAATGTCCCCCAGCCCCGTCATGCAATTCTGACATTACTTTCTTCGCATCTTCCTTTTCTAAGCATCTGAGAAGAACCCTGTCATAATTCTTTCTGAATAATACTCCTTCAACAAGTTGATAGGAAGTTGATTTAAGACGCAACGCTCTTCTTTGTTTGGAATTCCAATGTTCTGGCAATAGCCCTGCCTGCAAGTAATGCACAAGGTCTCTGTACCAAGACTCGGGAGCTGTAAACAAAGGACATACCTCCATTATATGTAATTCGGCTTCATCCTCCCAGGCGTGTTCTTCATTGCTCCAATTTTCTGTTGTTGGCACTTGGGCAGACCCGGGTTAACGCTTTATACTTCGCACCAACAAAAGACCCACTGTGTTGGCCCTTTCGGCAACAACCTGCGCGCAGGTTGTAGTCTCACCCGAAACAGCAATGGGGTGCCGCAGAATCAGGTTTCTGCATGCAAAGAGGGGGATTACTGTACCTTAGCCTTTCTAAACAATTATTATTCAACTTCCTGTTTACTTATCATTCATTCACATATAACTTCAGAGCATAAAAGACAAACCAAACTTGCATAACCCACTACAGGGAATTCACTGCGAAGCTTGGTATTAGCAGAGATCTTATATTATCAGATATAATCAGTTAGATGCATGAAAATAACAGAAACGGAAACAACACAACAAAACCACAACACCACATATAACGTGGTTCACCCCCAGTGTAGGGGATACGTCCACAAACTGCGTTTTATTCCTCTTTCCTCAAAACCACAGTCTATCTGCTCACACAACTGCAGATTCCTTCCGTTC